>JAGFPH010005981.1:9322-21224 GCA_018207615.1 Philaenus spumarius
AAAAAACATCTGGTGTGCACATCACACAACTTTCCTTACCAAAATAGATGCTGTATCAATTACCAAATTTTTCGAGCGAGAGATTGATGATACCATTTTCGAGTTAATAGGAGTATCCGTTTCGAAGAAAGCGGTACTAACTTCAAAACGGTTAATCCCACGGACCTGATTTTGGTCTCAATCGATTTCTCACCCCCAAAAATGTCAAGGTCGATACCAAACACGGCTAGTTTAAAAAAAGTCATTTTTGCCCCCAAAAAGGGCGTTTTTGGGGTCAATTTTTGAAAAAATGGAAAAAGTTGAGTGGGGTATCTTTTTTGACATTCTTTTGGACGCTGAATCGAATGAGACTGTTTTCAAGTCGATAGGACCAGCCATTTCGGAGATACAAACAAAATAACTTGCGTTTTTGTAATAACTTTTTTCAACGAATTTTTAAGGGTATATAGCGTACATAGCGTGTTAAGGGGGTCTGAGTAGAGTATGTTAGCAAAGTTTAATCAAAATCGTTAGAGGGGTTTTGGAGTAAATACCAAAAATGTGCTAAAAACTGGTCCCACGGTAAGACACCACCTCCGATTTGCTTCAAATTTACATGGGTTTAATTGTTTACGTGTTTGAAGATATCCTGTAAATTTCAGTTCGATCCGTCCAGCCGTTTGCCCTGTGCACTCCGGACACACACACACACACACACACCCACACACAGACACACAGACAGACCAATTGCCAAAAATGCATTTTTTGGACTCAGGGGGCCTTGAAACGTAAAGATATTTTGAAAACTCGACATCGAATTTTTGGGTCGATCGCAATACTTACCTTACCTAGTATAGGGTAAGGAAAGTAAAAAAAGAAAGATTTTAGATCCGAATTCCATGATTTAAAAACGTTCAGGGAGTTTAGTCCAAATAGATCTAAGTATCCCTTTTAGACCCACGTAAATTATTAACTATGTACCAATAAACGCTAAAAGTGACGATTCCTCCAATTTGTTACTGATAACTCCAGAACGAACATATAAATTACAAATCAGGGTTTGAGAAGTATTTAACACCTATGAGTACATTTCGCACTATTGCTTGTAGTTTTGATTTATATTTAACTTTTAAAGCAGCGCATACATTAAATTAAAACACTGACGATCTTGTCAAAGTGTTAAGCTTTTGGACCAAATCAGTTGTTTTATTTATAATGGTCGCGTGCCACGTCCTTTCGAAAAACAAAGTAATTTTTTCATAATTTACACATTTTTTCAATTTCTAAATAGGAACCTTAAATATTTCTGGGATAAAAAGTAGTCTAGATTAATCTCTAAAAAGTCCCCTACAGACAAGTGAAAGTTTTGTCAAAATTGGTTCAGCCATTATGGTGATTAGCCCGGACAGACAGACAAAAAATTAAAAAATCATGTTTAGGTTTTGGTAAAGTGTGAATAACTATATGAGCTGAGAAGAAATATTTATTTCAAAATCACAGGCAGGCAATTCAATTATATTTATTTGTATAGATGTACATATATAACTGAATATCATCAACAAAAAATAAGTAACAATTTTGATTCGTGAAATAGTTATTCCTTTAGCATTGCGAAAGACAGTCAGGTGAACAAGGATTAGAATTATAAACATAAACTGACAAAATACATTAAATATCACATTAAAACAACAATTAGCTAATTCGCGCCCCTTCAACTTTCAGTTTTGTTACTATGATATTATTTGAATTGGATCAATCAGTGGTTATCTCTATATATATATACGAATGAATGTTTATTTGTCCTCTATGTACTCAAAAACTATTCGACCAATTTTACTAAAATTTCCAAATGTTATCCATATAAACGCCAGGAGTGTGTATACATTACAATTACTACAGTCTAAGGGGTTGAAATGGGGTAGCTACCCCTATACAATAAATTTAAATTGAACTAACTTTCTACAAGCTATAAAGACATACTATCAACGTCCGAAAAATCGGACGTTGGTAGCCAAAGGGTTAAGGTAGCTGTTTATTTAAATGGAATTAATTACTTAAGACAGCTGTTTATCTAAGTGAGATTACTTAAGGCAGCTGTTTATCTAAGTGAGATTACTTAAGAAAGCTGTTTATTTAAGTGGTATTACTTAAGACATCTGTTTATTTAAGTGGGATTACTTAAGACAGCTGTTTATTTAAGTGGGATTACTTAAAACAACTGTTTATTTAAGTGGGATTACTTAAGACATCGTTTATTTAAGTGGTATTACTTAAAACAACTGTTTATTTAAGTGGGATTACTTAAGAAAGCTGTTTATTTAAGTGGTATTACTTAAAACAACTGTTTATTTAAGTGGGATTACTTAAAACAGCTGTTTATTTAAGTGAGATTACTTAAAAAAACTGTTTATTTAAGTGGGATGAGTTAAGACAGCTGTTTATTTAAGTGGTATTACTTAAAACAGCTGTTTATTTAAGTGGTATTACTTAAGACAGCTGTTTATTTAAGTGGTATTACTTAAGACTCACATGACATACACTTAATCAAATATTTCTTCCATAAGATATAAACGAGAAGTTCGATGCCTAAGAGGGCAGAACCCTAGTTATTGCGGATAAAACAAATTACTTTTGGAACATATTGAGAAAAATTCTTTTAATTTGACATATCCATCGTTAAAATAGGCCAAGAAGTAAAAGCTTGGCTGAGCTCACAAAAAATTCCTTAGACAATTAAGAAGTAAGTTTTGTTTCAAAAGTCTTGGTTTCAAAAGTACTTGTGCAAATAAAACGGAAATTTCTTGACCATTGATGTTTTGTTAAATTTAACGCCACTTTCAGAATCTAGATACAATTTCCAACAAGAATCAAATAAAATAAATCATAAAATTGACAATACTGTAGGCTAGACTCTAGAAAGCAATGCCTCATTTCACTTGTAAGGAATGCTGTCACACTATTGAATTCCTCTTACACGAATTGCAATTCTCCTTGGTTGAAACGCGTCTGTTACGTCGACAGTATCTATATAGTGTATTGTTATAAATTGAATATCATTTAATTGAATTTAATATCAATAAACATAACGTAATAGTATTTATTTGTTTTTTTTTTAGAAAACAAATATAAATAAGAAGTTGCACAAATTCACACTACAACTAAAATATAATACAGTTAACAAATTACATTACAAATTGTGTGATCAACATTCAAATAACATATTTTACAATTTAAAGTAATTATTTATTAAAAATTAGACTCCGGAGGCCAACCTGTTTTGGAATCAGTCTATATAGGCTGATATTATAGACTATAAATAATTAACATGATTGAAAATTTGAAATTAGATGTTTATTATTGATTTGACGGTTACATCACAATATTTACTATTAAAAAACATGAATACATTAGTAACCAGGTTTTACATTGTAATGAAACGCAATCAAATAATACGACCACGCTGCTGAACCGCTGGCGTGAGTTGAGCGAATATAAAATTTACACCTCGATTTTGCGGCCTCGGGTCATGGTCTGCTTCGCTTTGCTCACAGCGTGCAAACTCGGCTGCCGGCCTTGGTCAGAAGATGCGTGGATTTGAACCGGGTACTTAAGTGGCATTTTACGTTTTGATCGATTTTAGGGGGAATCAGCCGAGCTATAAGGTCGTGTGAAAAAGAAAACCTGCAGAATAGTATTTTACATGTATTGTTTTTAGAACCGAAAAAAGGTTCATCCTAGTACGAAAAATCTAAAAAAAGGTTACATCCGTCAAAAACCCTATTTTCGGTTTTTGGATTTTTTGGCTAACGATCGCGTCCGAGCGACTTCCACATCAAACGCATGTACCAAATTTGGACCAAATCGAATTTGAAATGCGGCCGTTAGAGTGCCAATACATATTTACATATATATACACATAGGTAGGCCTATTTATATATACATATACTAGTGGACGCAGCAAAACTTCGCTATTGCTTGATTTAATTTTAAGGGGGTTATTCCATCTCATCCCTTTGGCTTAAGAAATCGAACTGCCAATGCTTTTTATATCAATTAAGAATAATACTAAACAATTTTTAGATTTAGGCTATAGTTTTAAGAAATTCAGTGCAATTTATTTTTAATGTATAGTGGTAGCTACCCCATTTAATCTTTTTGTTTGTAGTGACTATATTCTCTAAAACATCCTGATACTAATATGTGTAAATTGTGAAATTTCAGTAAAAATAATTGAGTTGTTTTTGAGAATATAGAAAAAGTAAGTGAGTTTTTGTTTAATATTAAGGCTAGTTATTTCATTTCATCCCTTTGACTTAAGCAATCTAATTGTAAATAGTTTTTTATGTCTCTTAAAAATAATATTACATACTTTCAGCTTTATATTAAGTCAGTTTAATTTATATTTATTGTAAAGGGGTAGCAACCCCATTTCAAAACCTTAGACTGAATTAATTGTAACGTCTAAACACTTCTGGCAATGATGTGAATGTGTTAGCGAAATCGGTCAAATAGTTTTTTAGTCTATAGAGGACAATGAATGAAACAAACGTTGATTTTTATATATGAGACAAAATCCTAGAGCCAGTTCGCAGCGCCACCTACCGGATCCAACTGTAAATCTAAACCATTCAGGGACTCATAAACAAAAAATTTCATCAAAATTGTTGAGCCGTTTAGTAGGAGTTGAGTGACATACACGCGTGTAGAAAAATCTATATTAATTATATAAAAGCAAAATACCACTCACTCACTCACTCAATCATCACGATTTCTCAAAAACTACTGAACGGATTGACATGAAATTTGGTATGTAGCTTCCTCTAGGGCCATAGGTGCTTACTAAGAAAGAGTTTGAAAAAATTCGAAATTTTAGGGGGGCTTTGGGGGATCAAAATTATTAAAAAACGATTTCTTCAAAACTACCGAACGGATTGGAATGAAATTTGGTATGTAGCTTCCTCTAGGGCCATAAGTGTTCACTAAAAAAGGGTTTTAAAAAATTGGAAATTTTAGGGGGTTTGGGGGGTAAAAATGACTAAATCACGATTTCTCCAAAATTACCGAACAGATTGGAATGAAATTTTTTATGTAGCTTCCTCTAGGGCCATAGGTGCTCCCTAGGAAAAAGTATGAAAAATTTCGAAATTGTAGGAGGGGTTTTGGGGGATCAAAGTTACTAAAATCATAATTTCAGATCTTTTATTATTATGACAATAGTGCTTTTATTATTTAAGATCTATATATATATAAAAGACAAATACCACTTACTGACTGACCACTTAAGACTGAAAATACCAACCACCACGGGCAACGCCGTACGGGTTAGCTAGTTATATATATATAAAGATATATACAATTTTTAACGACACCTCAAAACTGGTTTTGTGGAATATGATCATTGCTCAGTTACTACTCCCGTCCTTAGGTTTCACCATAAGGGTCACTGCAATAGCTCATCTTTCCCATGAAAATTCGCTAGTAATAGATAGGATAGATGCAATAACTAGAAAGGCTGCACATGCTCAGTTGATTTAACCCTCGAAATTGTTTACTCAAATAATATCGTATCGCTAAACCAACACTTCTTGTACCCGTATGATTGTATTGAAATAACAAACATGTTTTGAAACAACTGTTACACCTTTCGTCAACTAGAAGTTAATTTCACGGTTGAGATAAATTTTCAAGATCGCAATTGCGATTTGTTTACGAGTCTGGTTTGCAGGTGGCGCACACTTTAGATATCGACCGCTAGGCAGCGCTAATTGTAACAAGGAGTGCGTCATTACCTCTGCATAATCAACTCTGCATAATAAAGTACGGCTTGGGACTGTTGTGTTTTGCCACCTGAACAAGATGTTCTAACAAGTTTCATCACCACGAAAAATAGTTTTAAATTTATTGTTTTTGCATTATCATTTGAGATATAAAACTTAGGGCTAGACACAAATAGTCGCTAATAGTCCGTAAAGAAAGCCATTTCGGTTTGCTATCGGTATCAGCACTTTGTGAACAGAGTAATTTATATCAGCATGAAACAGTGTTGCGAAGTGAAGACTGCTTAAATCCTCCCAATGTGCAATTCGTTTGCAGTCAGTCGACAATATTATTATACTTTGTCCGAATAGAACTGCGCTCTAGGTCATAAAATCGACCCTCGCTCCCACACGCGCAGACCCACTCACACTTCCTACCTGCTTAATGGTTCTCCTATTAATCACCAACTAGCCCTTGTACTACCAGGGCTATAGAATACAAGGGCTAGACCAGTCCGCAAAGGAAAGCGTTCCCGTCCCTGCCTCTGTGATGACGTCACGTTGGTACCTGCTCCATTCCCAACGCTTCTCATAAGTATTCGCTGCTAAAATAATTTCAATTTCTTAGCAAAGCTGTGACATTTTTATGATGCGATCTTCTTTAGTTTTAGTATTGACACTACACAAAGCAATAAGTACACTGTAAACAATTAGTTTAAAGATTCTGTAAGAAGAAGACAGGGTAATAGTAAAACTATCTAATTCGTAGGTAATAAACCTTTGTAGTGTACTAATGTTAGCATACTTTAAATTTAATTCTCCGAAACATTTCTGAAAACTAAACACGAAATTGAACACATTATTGAAATTAATTGTATTTATTACAATAAAATACTACAACTTGAATGTCATACTGCAGTTTAATAAAACATGTGTAATACTTATAAAATAAAAGATCATTTAATGTTTATGTTCATATTGCTTATCTATGCTATGGTGCTAACATACTAATTAAAATTCTTTTACTGTTTTTTTGCTGATTTCACCCATGATTGATTGATCAAGGCCAGCATGATAACTGATTCTACTGTCTATATGTATTTCATCAAAACTCAAAACACACGTCTTTTCCAATGACGTTAGATTTTCATTGTTTTTAGACATTCAACTCAATACATTGTGTAGAATACCTGGATTGCATTTAAACTTTGAGATCCACCTTTTGAAAGTAGTAGGCGAGGGAAGTGGTAGGCCTATTTTTCTCTTAAAAAGTCATAAGATTTTTGACTAATAGCCCTTAAAATGATACTTCTAGAAATATCGTCACTATTCCACTTAGGCCTAACTATTTTTTTTTTACTTAAAATAGCTTTTATTTGATTATTGGTAAATATTTTTGAAGCGTTTTTAAAAAAAGTGTGACATCTGTTTTGACACATTTCATTTTTTTTATTTACATAATGTTTGCTTAAGAACTTTTTTTAGTTTTTGACCTTAACATTCTTTTAATTTTTTTTTTTCACATGCTCTACGATTAGTTTTCTCGTTTATTAAATTATTTTTCAAAGAAGTAACTTCATTTAATAATTTATCAATGGTTTCTTTGTTTATTAAACAATTTGGGCACTCAAAATTATCCTCAGATAAGTTTGAACTATTACCAGAAGAATCGTTAACATTGTCACCTGAATAACATTCGCCAACTGGGATCTCACAAGCTTCAACTATTTTGCATTTTTTTGGACTGAGAGTATTTAAATGTTCTAGAGCATATTTCCTTACTGCTCTCTTTTCAAGCCTATCACCTCGTTTACTACTGGCACAAAAATCAATGTTTACATTACCTAAATTAAGGCTGGGAACTGCACCTTCTCGAAGTACTTTCCTCAAATGAAGCCCGAGAAGTCTGTTTCTCAAATCGCCTTTGTACGAAGTTTCATCAAAATGATCACTGCACACTCTTGCATATTCAGTGTTTATTTTGTCACTCCGTTTACATTTGTTTAACCATAACGAACAAATAACAGAATCATTTGGAAAACCATGATAAATCACCGAAGTAGTTTTCTTCGAACGATTTTTACAAGTAGCCACTGAACAAATAGGCATTGCTTTAACATTTACCCGAACTGGACAAAGATCTTTAAACAAATGACAACGGAGAATATATTATGTTATTTCAATATTTATTGTTTAAGCGGGAAGAATTGAGAGGGAAGTTTTGGCGGAAATGCATGAGAACTAAGGCGAACTGTGCTTACAAGGCGTGTCTGGGTACCAGGGTGACGCCAGGGAGGGGGGGGGGCAAGAGGAAGGTTGGAACAGTCGGCGAGCGTCAACATCAAAGGAGTGACCCAGCCCTTGTATTCTATAGCCCTGTTGTACTACAATATCACATTTTTCTATTCGTTAACTTTACTTAATTTTTACTCTAGTTACTGTACTCTAAATATGATTCATCTCAAAATGAGTCCAAACAAGGTACAATTGTGACAACTCTAAGAGGTTTTACGGTCAGTAGGTTACAAAATCATAAATTTTACTTCTTAAAAATTGTTATTGGCACTTTATTTGAATTAGCACGATCATAGTAACATAAATAATTACAGTAATTCTAGTAGTGATTTCAAACGTGTGTAAAAAACAAAGAAACTAAATCAGAATCAATATAACAGTGAACATATACTAAGAGTAAAATAAAACTAATTACAAATTCATTTTGCAATGTTACTGTGTAATAAATCATTAGAATAATATTATAAAACATAAAACTAACACAAGCATATTTACATATCCATCCTATTTTAAGAAGGTCTCTTAAGCGTCTTACTAGTAGTTAACAGTAGACCTCGCTCGTTGAAATAACAAATGTGGTTTTGAGCTTAGGTTAAAAATAGTGTGCCAGTAAGGAAGGAAACACAAGGTTTAGCCAATGAAACATTATTTACAATTCCCGCGATTCCGGGATTTCTAGTTCTCGTTTTTATTTCTTTTCTTGAGCTTTAACTGCTCAAATTGTATAGAGGGACAACATACAATTAAATATTTACATACTTAAATAACTCAAACTTTACAATGTATCATAAGTTAACTTAAGTTCTATATCATATTCCAATATTAGAAATAATGAAAACAAACGATGTTAAAACGTCGTGATAGTGATCTCAACCCATGTCCAACACTTCCCACGGTGTCCCACGGTCATTTTTGTATGTCCTTTATCGCCGCGAGGTTTTATTTGTTTCATCTCATTTTGTAATACAAGTAAACCTAAGTCAAATACTTTTATGAAATTTACAATGATAATTTACAGGTATACAGTTCAATTCTTTGATTTATCCTCTACACTTTTTTATAATAGTATGTCATATTTGGGCAAAACATGACAAAATTAGTTACTAAATTACTAAATCCAAAATCCTAAATTACTATTCAAAATTAGTTTTGTTAGCAGTCTTGTAGTAGGAACATAAACACTGGTGTTTTCAAAATAAGAAATTTGAAATTGATAAATATTTTTATACAATTCTATTGAGAACTAAATTACGAAACTTTTTACATTTATGAAAAAACTTACAATAATTTTTACTACTTTTTATGTAGGCCTAAAGTTAAACATATTCCTTTCGTTACTGAACGTGATTGTTTCTTGAGCTAATAACTTTCTTAATTTTACTTCAATAATTTTTTTTACTGGCATATATGAAATCTTTAAACCTTTATCTACAAAAAAGCTATGGAACACTTTTGAATTGGTTTAGAATAAAAGTATAAAACATGGTTGAAATACAAAAACTTGGACGATTTTTAACAATTTCGAAGTTTACGGCCATTTTGTGAGCTTACCGTTAGAGATACGGAAAAAAATCATGCATACAATTTTGTTTAAAATTTAATTTGCTACTAGCAAAATCTTATTAGTTTTTAAGTTCGACTTACGGTTAAGCCACAAACTGACTTTGGAAAAAAGCTTACACTGAGAGAAACGGTCCGGCCGCCATTTTTATTTTATTTAAGGGGTTAAAAATGAAAAATGAAAAAAACCCGTATATATACATGGCTCGGCCTAGGAATAAGGAACATTCATGCAAAAAATCATAAAAATCGGTCAAGGCGTTTGGCCGTAATCGTGAGACAGACACACAGACACACAGACGAAATGCCCAACGGTCGAGTTAAAACGGAGACCTCGCTTACGCTCGGTCAATAAAATGTCCAATGTACGAAGAAAAAATAAACAAAATCAGAATCAATATAATAGTGAACTATGTATACTAAAGTAAAACAAAATAAAAATAAATACAAATGCGTTTTAAATGTTACTGTACAATAACTGATAAATCAAGAAAATAATATTATTAAACTAACACGAGCATAATATATTTACATAGCAATATCGAAAGTAAAGAAGGCTTCTTAAAAGTGTCTTCTTAAAATTAAAACGTATGCCAAAAAATAAATAAAACAGAGTCAATGTAACAAGGAACGTATACTTCTTAAATTTTGAAATAACCCCTTTGGAGTTGGTAAGCGAATTTCCGAAATTTATTTTATATGTTTTAGGAATTGAACCAACTATTTGGGAAACTGTTCTACCCACGAAGGTGCTCAATAGCTGCCTGAGTGTACGAAATATATTAGTATAATTTCTTCGCACCTCAGTCCCCAGCCCGGCTCACTAGCTGCTTCGTTCCGCTCGCAGCGGAAAAAACCCGTTTTGCGCGTTTGCACCTCGACCTTGCGGTTTTGGATTATGGGCTGCTTTACTTCGCTCGCAGCGGAGAAACTCGCTTCGGATTTGACACACGTGGATTTGAACCGGGTACTTTAATGGTATTTTGATCGATTTTTTGGAAACCGGACGGGCTGTAAGGTCTTGTGAAAAAAATGGGTCTCTTACATTTATTTCTTTTGTAGCGTTTTTAATAAGCCGGTGGAATTAAAAAAAAAAATGTTAACATCCTAGATAAATTCATATAAATATCTAATAATAAATAATTCAGTTTTCCATAACTAATATCCTTTAATGATAAAATTGTTCTTCTAAAACTTAGCCTCACCCGATCTACCGGATCGATTAGAATTTAATCTATACAAACACAGCTGACTGACATAACGGCATACTCGAGCGATAAGGAACAAAGAACGCTTGCCCGGCATTAAAACTCTAGATGTCACGACAGATAGAACGTTTTGCAACTTGTCTGAGAATAGGTAGTTCTAAAACCATGTGGTTTATAAAATATAGTCAAATGTGAAATAATACCTCAATGTCTCTATTGTGTTAAGTGTTAGTTTTTTGTGTAAAAGTGAATCAGTTTTTACAAGCTTAACCATGTAAAACATTAACTTCAACGTGCTTCCTACCACAATGTTTAAGGAATCGTCATATTCGCTAAATCCAGGTACAAATCTTTGCTCTATCCTATGTTTAAATAGAAATTTATGTTAATTGCAAACTAAGTTAACTATATTATATTCGTCTGAATTAATTCTAAACATGTGCCACGTAAATTTGATCTTTGTTTCGTTTCAATTTGTTTAAGTATTTTTTTTTTTTGTATTTGTACAGCTTAAATAATTTTTATAAAAGGTTAATATTGATTACCAAAAAGGAATCTTTAAAATAATGTTCTAATATAATTATAGGCCTACTAGCTGACCCGGCAATGCTTCCTATTGCATAATTATTTTGGTGAAATAAATGCGACAAATGACCGTGATTTAGTAACTCTGACCCCCCCTCTAAGATTTTGAATTTTTTAAAACCCTTTCTTAGTGAGCACCTATGGCCCTAGAGGAAGCTACATACCAAATTTCATTCTAATCCGTTCAGTAGTTTTTGAGAAATCTTGATTTAGTAAATTTTACCCCCCCAACCCCCTAAAATTTCGAATTTTTTAAAACCTTTCTTAGTTAGCACCTATGGCCCTAGAAGAAGCTACATACCAAACTTCATTCTAATGTGTTCGGTAATTTTGGAGAAATCGTGATTTAGTCATTTTTACGCCCCAAACTCCCCTAAAATTTCTAATTTTTTAAAACCCTTTTTTAATGAACACTTATGGCCCTAGAGGAAGCTACATACCAAATTTCGTCCCAATCCGTTCAGTAGTTTTGGAGAAATCTTGATTTAGTAAATTTGACCCCCCCAAACCCCCTAAAAT
>JAGFPH010005981.1:23488-35404 GCA_018207615.1 Philaenus spumarius
AATATTTCGTCGTTATTATCACTTTATATAATTAGAATTAAAAAAACCAGAGGTACTTACCTATACTGTTTAGTCACAGTATGTTGCCGATAACAGTATGATTATAATATTTCGTCGTTATTATCACTTTATATAATTATAATTTAAAAAAAAACTGGAACTTACCTATACTGTTTAGTCACAGTATGTTGCCGATAACAGAACAGTATGATTATAATATTTCGTCGTTATTATCACTTTATATAATTATAATTTAAAAAAACCACTGGAACTTACCTATACTGTTTAGTCACAGTATGTTGCCGATAACAGTATTATTATAATATTTCGTCGTTATTATCACTTTATATAATTATAATTTAAAAAACCACTGGAACTTACCTATACTGTTTAGTCACAGTATGTTGCCGATAACAGTATGATTATATTATTTCGTCGTTATTATCACATTATATCATTAGAATTAAAAAAAAAACCGGAGGTACTTACCTATACTGTTTAGTCACAGTATGTTGCCGATAACAGTATGATTATAATATTTCGTCGTTATTATCACTTTATATAATTATAATTTTAAAAAAACCAGAGGTACTTACCTATACTGTTTAGTCACAGTATGTTGCCGATAACAGGGTGATTATAATATTTCGACGTTATTATCATATTATTTATAATTAGAATAAAAAAACCTGAAGGACTAACCTATACTATTTAGTCACAGTATGTTTACTTAGTTGAGTTGCCTAAACTGTTCGTTTCTACACAAAAAAGAACAAGAACAATCCGGCAACGCTGGGAGAACGGTGAGAAAAACATGTCGGCACTTTACAATGTAAATTTCCATAACGAACTTTTGATTTGAAAGTTTTTAATGTTGTACGTGTTGAAGATGGTTAAATATTGGTTTCCCGGCATCAGTGAAGTGTATTAATAAATTAATTCTTACATGTTTGGTGTATGTGAAGTGATTTATTTTGTTATAATTACGTCGCGGAAAAGTCGACACTTAACCTTTATAGGCTAATTCCAACTTTTCTTTCATAAATCCTACAAATATTATTTCCCGGTAAATTTTTGTTGTTTTTAGAATCATTTAGATGTGTTCTTTCATATTATACCAAATTCCCTTAGAAATCGATTGACAAGTTAAAGTAAACAATTACATTTTATTTAACATCTTTATTATTTTGTACATAAGTGCATATAAATTTTCATCGTTTTCTTTTAAGGGTTATAAATAAATATTAAATATTTTCTTTTGAAACTAATTTCTTTTTAATAAACTACAAATCCGATATAAATTTTGTAGTTATTTTCTCCTGTGAATAGTTTACTCAGTTTATTTAGTCTTGGATTAACTATAAGGTAAGAGCAATTCGTTTAATTTTAAATTGATATTTCTTTCTGACATGTACCATCTGTAATATATAAATCCCTCACGCGCTTCAAATATATAAATATTTCTTATAGTTGGTACACTTTAGATAAAATCACAAAAAAAGTTTCCTTCTAGTATGAAACTTCTCAAAAATGTCACTTCGGGTCGTTGTATTTTTGGCTAACGAACTCGACCGAGCGACATAGAAAACACTCATGTGTAGCCTACCAAATTGGATCAAATCGGACGTAAAATGTGGTCGTTAGCGTGCGAACACATATTTAGAAGTTTATATATATGTATACTAGCTGGCCCGATCCAGCTTTGCACTGATAGACAAATCAAATTTAAATGTATATTAAAAAAAAAAAAATCAATAAATATATTACACTATGTATTTCTTATGGGGATTTTTAGTAACTTTGACCCCCCCAAACGCCCCTTAAAATTTCGAATTTTTTAAAAACTTTTATTAGCGTGCACCTAGGGCCCTAGAGGAAGCTACATACTACCAAATTTCACTCCAATCCGTTCGGTGGTTTTTTTAATAACTTTTACCCCTTAAACCCCATAAAATTTAGATTAAAAAAAATATCTTAGCGAGCACCCAGGGCCCTAGAAGAAGCTATATACCATATTTCATTCCAATCCGTTCGGTGGTTTTTGAGATTTCTTGATGAGTGAGTCAGTGAAATGGTATTAGGATTATATATATACAGTGTGTAAATTAAGTATCGAAACAAATAGGTATTTCTCAAACTAAAATAAATACAAATATTTTGTTTGTGGCATTGACTCTTAACAAACGTTCCTTATTTTCTGACATTCAAAAAAAATTTCAACCCCCTAAGGGGGTGGCGGGTAGGGGGAGTAAGATTTTGTAAGATGGGGGAGTAAAAATAAAAATTTACAAAATCGATTTGGAAGCAATTTTGTATGTCAAGCACTTTGAAATATACATTTTTTGTGTCTTGAAATTTTTTCTAAAAACTCTTCCTTTTCGAGATATTAGCAACTTTATGTAAATTTATTTCAACACGTTTAGGGCCGCCATTTTGTTTTGGGTGGTCCGATTTTTATTTTCTTTATGTCATTTTCCTAGTCTTAAATAGATCTTTAAAATGAGGTATCACATGACCATACTTCCCATTTAAAAATTTAAGTTACCCCTTACACGCCATCCCCTTGAGGGGTTGAAATTTTTTTTATGTCAGAAAATCAGGAACGTTTGTTAAGAGTCAATACCACAAACAAAATATTTGTACCTATTTTAGTTTTAAAAATACATATTTGTTTCGATACTTAATTTACACACTGTAAATATATATAGATAATCGTGTTCTGGGACCATGATCGGTGCTGATTTATCACTCCCGACCTTATGTCTCACCATAAGAGTGACTGCAATAGTTCTCCTTTCCTATGGAAGTTCGCTAATAAAACCCCTTAAAATAAATTCACTGATCGTTCAAATGGTTTTATACGTCCACACTTTTAATAGTTCATCAACATTTTTAAATTTAATTTGTTATCAAGTTGAAACCTAAAACTCAACATTATGAACTCTGACCTTAATTACAGAAGCTCTAATAAACTCGGCGAACCTCGCATAACTAAGTGCATGCATTCCAGCGGCTTTTTATTTACCGCAACAAGGGAAACACTGAAAACATCTGCAAATAAAAAGGAAGAAAAGCTTCGTGCTGCGGAGAAAAACCGAGAGAAGGGATTAATTTAAAATGTATATTTAATTCCCTTTTCATAATAATGTCTCCCTTTTAGAACTCTGCGTATTGCAAATCCTAAAACATGTTTAAAGCATTGGGTTTTGCTTTATAATTACGAACAACAAAGTGAATTTAATAATGAAATTAGATAATTTTTAATTGATATACATGTGTCTTTAAGTCATGGTGATTAACTTAGGTGGAAATTAAAACTAGAAAGTAGTATTTTCAAAAGTAACTAATCTCTACAACTGTAAGAGTATACAGGATGTCTCGAAAGTCTGTGAACGGCCTTATATTTTTGTATCCATTGCAAAAGCGATGTGGATTGTCAGAGTTTTGTTTTTAAAGCTAATGTCAATAAATAAAACTAAGTAATTTTCAAAAACCCAATATTGTAACTTTAAGGACCCTCAATAAATTTTTTTTTATTTTTCTTTTATATTTTTTTCTTAAAATTTAGGTTTTTCTGAACGCAGAGATATATAATACTTGTAGGTTTGAATTGTATTAAGCTGAGAAAAAATATTTTGAATTAAAGTTTACACTGACCTTTTAGATAGTAATTTCGGAACACGGTAGTGAATTGGACATTGAAGTGTTTTGTGTTTTTGTAATACATTTGTGATTGAATTAGGAATGGGAAAGTCCTTATTAATCAAGTCTTTCACTTATATACTATTATCACTTAGAAACCTCTCACGAATACAGACTAACTTAGTAAGAACCGAGCTAAGTAATTGTTATAAACCGCTCACGTATACAAATTATACAGATTCAAACTTAAGAGCAACCAAGCAAACTTCCTATAACCACTCCTAGATGGTGCTGATAAACTATCTTTTACTTAACACGCAATATTCATACCGATAGTAAAGTAACTGAAGTTTTGTTAATTCGTCAGTTTTCTTTAATCAAGCCATGGTCTAGTGGTTAACGTAGCAGCTTCATGATCAGAAGATGCCGGGTTCGAATCTAGGCTAGGGAGACCAGTGATATCTAATCATATCTGTGGTTTGAGGGTAGGAGGGCGGAAGTAAAGCAAACGGTGGTTGGTTCGCTTCCAAAAGCTGACGGGATATGACTAGATATCTGGTGGTCTCCAGCTGAGGCTGTTTTGCATAATTTTACTAAAGTATTTATGATGTATGTATATATACATTTACTTAAAAAAAAATTTATATAATTTAAAAATTTAATAATAGTTCAGGATAATGATTATACTACCATGTGTTCATATAGGGCCATAAAATAAGCTCTTGCAAGGATTAAAAAAAAATATTATAGGACGTACTGAACCCCCTTAAACGTTCGCCTTTATTTGTGTACGGTGAACCTTTTGATGTCTGATTTGCGGCATGGTGTTCTCCTAAGTTAAACCTTTAATTTGTTGTACAACTCGACCTATGTTCCTGTTAAAGATTTTCCTCCGACTCCCTACAGGCCGTTCCCCTAAGGTGATAAAAAGATTATGATTGCTTAAAAAAATAGCTTTTTGGTAGAGACACTATGAACCAAGTTTTGTTTCGTAATCTGCAATGGTTATACAAATACAGGGTGTTTACAAACTCCCTGGAGATATTTTGTGTATTTGTTCCTTAGGTTGAGACAATCAAAAAAGTCATATAAATATGGGTCTGACATGTCTAGTTTTCTGTCTGTCCGTCTGTTTGTGTTTTTACAAATTATTTTATAACGTAAGTACTATTTTAGGTAGAAACTTCAAATTTGGCACGAACATGTACCTTGGTAGGTCAAACAAGTGTATAAAATTTCGTTACAATATCTTAAACAGTTTCATCATGGCGGCAATTTAAAATTTTTGAAAATTAAAAAAAAATTAAAAATATGTCACCAGTAATAAAAAATGCAGAATTTTAAGACGAACAAAATCGTACTTTATTTGCTACAATCGGATAATAAATAACTGAGTAATGAGACATATACTGAAATAAATAATATACAAAATGTGCACTAAACAACAATTATTTGCCGTGTACAGTTGTTACATAATTAGGTAAATGTCTCATTACTCAGTTATTTACTATCCGATTGTAGCAAATAAAGTACTATTTTGTTCGTCTTAAAATTCTAAATTTTTTATTACTGGTAACATTTTTTTATAAAAATTACGGTTTTCGTGAAATTTAAAATCAAAGATTTAAAATATCCGCCATCTTGAAACTATTTAAGATATCGTAACGAAATTTTACACACTTGTTTGACCTACCAAGGTACACGTTCGTGCCAAATTTGAAGTTTATATCTAAAATAGTACTTAAGTTATAAAATAATTTGTAAAAAATACAAACAGACGGACAGACAGAAAACTAGGAATTTCAGGCCCATATTTATATTACGTTTTTTGATTGTCTTGACCTAAGGAAAAAATACGCCAAATTTTTAAAGGAAGTTTGTAAACACCCTGTATAACGCTATACACAGGCTTTTGAGACATTCTGTATTATCATCTAGTCAGTGGTGTTGCCAAGACTAGTGTCACCTGGTGCGGGTAGTCTTGGTCACCCCCTCCCCTCTCGCAGCACCCGTACGACCGCACTCCCAGCTAATAAATTACACCCCACTAAATTTATGTTGATTTTTTGCAGTTTAACAAATATGAAAGATACATTTTGTTAATGTATTTTCTCAGCTACATTGCAAGATTTCTTAAAGGTTACGCTACATTAACAACATTGATAAGTATTACCATAGATCATGAATAATAAATAGATCTTGCATCCATACGGGGACTGTGTTCCGGAAAAAAGGTTGTCGCGAAAATAGTACATGATCGCGCCGCGAGGTAGCGCTAGGGAGAAATCATATTTTATTTCGATCACAGTATAAAAAAAGCCATTTTTATATTACATACAATTGTCTTAAAATGTACAACACTACTTATAATACTTTTAATGTATTAATGATTGTATTAATGAATTTACCTAAACTGGGCGATCAGTTGTTAGTTGTGTTCGTTCCTACATACTGTGAAGGTAAATTCCTGGTAGATTTGTTTCTTTTAATTATTATATTACTTTCTTTTATTTGCAGTTCCATTATTACTTTCATTTGACTATTTTTCTATTGGCAAACCGTTGCCGACAACTCACTAACAAAACAAAAACACTAACAAAAACACCGCCGGACCAAATACTAAAAACACACTCAACGATCAAATAATGTGACTATTTTACTTTAATCGCTTCAGCGGGCCTACAATAACCTTTTTGAACAACAATCAAACGAAAATAGTTAATTTCTCTTAGTATGACATCAGTTAGAAAGTGGGGAGGCGTGGGTAATATAGTATACAATTACCAATAAGGGTAACATTTATTTCCCATAAGAGTAACATGGGATAACACAATGTCCATAGGTTTACATAAGACTGTGTATGCAGGTTTGTTGCTTCGGGGTATTTTATGTGAATTAATAGATCATTTCTAAATGAAAATATATACTAAGATTTATCAATAGGCCTACAGTATATATGTTCACAAATAAGCGAGATATACAATTTTACCAATTCTCCATAAGAATAACATTAGGGCTGAGTATGCAGGTTTGCTGCAACAAGGAACACAAAAAAATAGATTTTATGCAAATATCTATATAACTCAACTAGGTGACTCTACATACTAAGTTTTATTAATTTATGTTCATAATTAAGGGAGACGTAACATTTTACTTTTTCGCCATAAGAATAACATCGGGGTTGAGTTTGCAAGTTTGGTGCTACGACAAAACACAATAAGAATAAGTATATAATAATTAAGTAATAAATTAATAAATAATTTTAAATAAGAATAGTGTTGTCTGCTTTGTTTTCAAAGACAACATTTACTTTTTTACTCAGCTGTTATATTGAATTCGGTTGCAAAGCGGGAACACATGGCATTATAAATTAAATAGTCAAACAAGATAAAAAATGGGCAAAAAGTAGTTTTTTGGCCAATTTCAAACTTATAACTTACGACTGAGTAAATTCAGGATTATGAACTTTTTCATGAATTTGTCTATGAAATTGTAATTGAAAATTCGCTGAGTTTACAGGTCTGTTGCGACGGAGATAAATACTTATTAATATTTGGTCATAGATAAAAAAGGCACCAAAAACTTTCATTAAAAACATACGCTTATGATTTAAAGAGAAAATTATCAAACGATGTAATTGTCTTTTTTAAACTGATCTTAACCTCTAAAAAAAGATTAGTCTCGGTGATCTTACCTCTCCTTATCTTTCACAGGAAATCTAAAGAAATGTAAATCCGGATTTCTTACACTACTATTAGGACACTGCAAATAATGACACTTAATTCCGCTGGACATAATCACTTTAAAAACAAAATACTAATAATAACTTAATTTAATTGAATTACTTATTCTAAACTATATTAACAGGGAAACACATAACTGGTGTCAAACGACGAGTAACTAGTACACAGTGAAAGGTCCGTTGTTGACAGGGGTAGTGCGTGAAATTTGCAAATGTTTGTTTTACGCGGAGGAAGTGAGAGAGAAATATTTTGTGTACAGTCCGGATGAAAAGGGTATGGTACAGTCAAGCCTTGCTGCTAGCGCTCCTGTTGGTGAGTCGCCCAACTATTGTCTTCGAGTCACTGAAAAGCGTAGACTTTTTCCCTATACCCTTGTGCTTCTTATAGTATTCTGAATTCATTGGTATTACTAATTAAACTATACATTGTATTAACCTGAACAGATTAAGCCTATGACTTAGGACAATTTGTTACACTTATGTACCCAACCCTAATATACTAAATTAGTAATGCGATTGTGGCCTAACCGGCTAAGGCGCTAGTCTGTGGTGATAGACTCTGCTGGTTCGAATCTCGGCAAGACCAAAACTCTTTTGAAACAGATGGAATAGAGCGTTCCACATTAGGAGCTTTAAAATGTTTTAAAGCTTTAAGAGCGTTTCATAAAATGCATGGTGAAACGCGTGACGGTAACATCCGATTCACCCCCAGCAACAAGAACACTATATACTCTGCTATACACACATGTATAAAAATTTTTTTGAACGTTTCGCGCCTATAGAAGTTTACACTTCAAAAATGTTATATTACTTCAAATGGTTCCTGATGAAAGGCGCCATCTATTAACTAACAATTAGTTTAACCAACGTGACAACTGTTAGTTAAATAGTTCATATGGTTCTTACAGTGACTAGATAGATACAGTGAGGCCAAGTGAGGTCTTGTCACAAGATAATGATAAAATGAATACCAATGCATCAATGAACTTCAGTGTGAGTGTATTCTTGGCATAACTTAAATTGCTTTTGTAAATTTGAATGTCCATTCTTTAATACAGTTTGTTACAAAGTATTTTCGAAAACTGTAGCTGGAGAACAACTGTTTCGTGTCTTACAGGAAGAAAGTATCTTAGTCGCCTTCACTGCGCTCGTACTGTCCTTTCCGCTCTTAAGACATAAATAACTATTACAACTTCTGTCGTTTCATAACACTGTTATTTCAAATTTGGCTTCTATATGGCCACAGATTCTTGTTTCGTCCGAATACCTATTCTGTTTGCATGAATGTGTATAAATAAGTTATTCGCAAAACTACAATTTTAGTTTGTCATTCGAAACTATATTTCCCAACGTTTACAGAACAATGAGGGACGGTTAATTATTACTGCAGATGCAATTAATCACAACTAAATGTGTTTTGGTAATACAGTTATTGATGGACTAATTAAAACTGCCCAATCGTTAAAATAAACCCATTTACAATAAAGGGTACCAGGAACTGGCACATACTTTCTCACAAACAAAATTAAATTATTAAACAGATTCACTGTGACTTCATAATTGTAGGTGGGGTAGGAGAGGTGATTTATTAAAGTAAGAGATTAACTAATAAATATTATTATTATTATCTAGAGAGAAAACTATTGGATCGATTTCGAACAAATTTGCACCAAATACGTCAATTAGGCCTGTATAAATGCACGAAAAAATATTTTGAAAAATCTTGAAAACAACCCCTTTTATGGCAAAAAAAACCCCAAAAATCAGTTATTATTATTGTTATTAGCTAAATGAGAATTTTTAGAAATATGCTGTTTTATGCACATTAAGGGCTACAAATAAGCCAAATTTTATCAAAATCGTTAGAGCGGTTTTTTTTACAAAAATCATAATAATTAGCGTATTAATTATAATGTGCATGAAACAATTACTTAGTAAAGCTTTCATGCAAGAAATTGACAAAGCAAGTTTTAATTAGCTTCAGCAATTGACACAAATTGAGTAACAGTTTTATTAACCTAACGGTTCACAATAATAAAACAACGGAAGTTTAGCGATGGTTATTTAACCATCACGGCTCGGTAATTAAATTTGTCAAAGCATTTTAATCTAAACAAAAATAACACGAATATTCCGGTGAATATAATAAAAACGTTTTAAAATACGAAGGACGAAAACATTACAATGACATGTGATAAAACATCAAATATTCATGGACTCAAATGTTTTCTAGGTCCGGTTACTTGTTCAGAAGCTTATAGAGCGAATTTATTTTATGGTCCACTTTTACGGTAAGTATTTAAAATTGGTCAAATATTCCTGGTAAAAAATAAATTTTGATAGCGATAGGTATTTCAATTATGATATAGTAAGCATTTTTCTTCGATTGTGTTTGCTATTACCTAACCTAAAAAAAAAAACAGTTATGAAGAATAATTACATGATTCTAAATTGACCAATTTGGTTGCTATAGTAATAAATCCAAACGATTTGAAGAAACGTGTGTTTGTTCCGCATAGGCCAAACCTAAAATTCTGTCAGGCTTTTGATCCAAATCAGCTGTTTTTTTTGGTAATATATAACAACACATTTTTGAATTATAATACATTAAGCCTTTTTCGTTTATGTAGATTCAAGAAATGGAAAGTGTGTTTTATTCATTGTAAATACATTCAATAAAAATCAAATGTTGGTTCAGCAGTCTAGGCCTAATCTAAATTTATTGGATGTATGTTTAATTTATTTAAGTCACGAAAATTTATAAATATCTGTAATCAAAATATCCGCATTAAATTACATTAGGATTTGAAGAAAAGGCGTGATGAACTTCGTTCCTGTCGGAGGTCCCACGACCGCACACATTTTTAGCGAATTTCTGTAGGAAAAATGAGCTATTACGGTGGCCCTTATTGGGAGTAGCTAATGAGCACCGATCATGGTCCCCAGAACACGTTTTGGGGTGTCATTAAAAATCATGTATATATATATATATGTATATATTTATGTATGCATGTGTGCGCACTCCAACGGACGTATTTTACGTCCGATTTGGACCAAATTTGGTACACACATTGGGTTTGTAAGTCGCTTGAACTGTTAGGTTAGCCAGAAAAATTGACCGCAAGTAGAAGAAATTTTTGACAGGAAGTAACTTTATGTATACACGTGTGCGCACTCTAACGGACGCATTTTACGTCCGATTTGGTCCAAATTTGGTACACACGTTGATTGTCTAAGTCACTTGGACGAGTTCGTTAGCCGAAAAAAATGACCGGAAGTAGAGCACATTTTTGATCGGAAGTAAAAAAATTTTGAGATTTTTCGTACTAGAATTTATTTCTTTGAAGTTTTATTTTTTTAAATAGACATACGAAATAATTCTGCACATTTTGTTTTTTTACGCGACCTTATAGCCCTTTTAGTTCCCCCCAAAACAATCAAAACGTAAAATACCTTAAAAGTACCAGAATTAAATCCACGGCTTTTACCGTGGTGACCGATGGCAATATATTTAGAACATGCTGGCAGCACCTTCGTGAGTAGATCAATTTCCCAAATAGGTGTGCCCACTCTAACTGACGCATTTTGATGTCCGATTCGGTTCAAATTTGGTACACAGGTTGGTTTTCTAAGACGCTTGGACGAGTTCGTTAGCCAAAAAATTGACCGGAAGTAGAGCACATTTTTGATCGGAAGTAAAAAAAATTTGAGATTTTTCGTACTAGAATTTATTTCTTTGAAGTTTTATTTTTTTAAATAGACATACGAAATAATTCTGCACATTTTGTTTTTTTACGCGACCTTATAGCCCTTTTAGTTCCCCCCAAAACAATCAAAACGTAAAATACCTTAAAAGTACCAGAATTAAATCCACGGCTTTTACCGTGGTGACCGATGGCAATATATTTGGAACATGCTGGCAGCACCTTCGTGAGTAGATCAATTTCCCAAATAGTTGTTTGAAACCCAAAAACATATATAGATTTAGTTTCGGAAATTCGCTCAACTCATGTCAGCGGTTCAGCTGCGTGGTCGAATTCTTTAATTTCTTGACTTCATGCCAGTTAGACTAATGATAACACTTACCAGGTTCGGACCCTCTAAACTTTGTTGGAGGTTCCAACAGTACCGGACTGGACGTGCGCCTTAAACCCCACAGCCACTCTGGTTCCTATGGATATTAAATTGCAAGATGGGTGGTAAATAGAGGGTCACTGCAGATGTAATTAATCGCAAACTGAATGTGGTTTCAGTGTTAATTGATAGTAATTAAACTCCCTACCATGCTGCTATCATTGAATTGAACGTATTTACATAACAACGACACATCCACACCAGGTAGGCCTATTGTTTTGCCCACGTAAGATGATTAGCGAATTTCGATAGGACAGATGGGCTTTGCAGTGACTCTAAGGCCTTCGGGAGTAGTAAATGAGCACCGATCATGGTCCCCAGAACACGTTTTGGAGTCATTACAAATTGTATACATATACAGGGTGTTACAAAAATGTGTGATGGGCTATACAGGACCT
>JAGFPH010005981.1:56815-80459 GCA_018207615.1 Philaenus spumarius
AGTTATTAAATCACGATTTCTTCAAAACTACCGAACGGATTGGAATGAAATTTGGTATGTAGCTTCCTCTAGGGCCATAGGTGTTCACTAAGAAAGGGTATGAAAAATTTCGAAATTTTAGGAGGGGTTTGGGAGGATCAAAGTTACTAAAATCATAATTTAAGATCTTTTATTATTATGACAATAGTGCTTTTATTATTTAAGATCTATATATATAAAAGCCAAATACCACTGACTGACTGAACTCTTAAAAAGAATACAATTACGTTAAAAAGACTGAAAATACCAACCACCACGGGCAATGCCGTACGGGTCAGCTAGTTTATATATATAAACGAAATACCACTCACTCATTCACTGACTCACTCATCACGATTTCTCAAAAACTACCGAAAGGATTGAAATGAAATTTGGTATGTAGCTTCCTCCAGGGCCATAGGTGCTCAATAAGAAAGGGTTTGAAAAAATTCGAAATTTTAGGGGGGTTTGGGGGGATCAAAGTTACTAAAAAACGATTTCTTCAAAACTACCAAACGGATTGGAATGAAATTTGGTATGTAGCTTCCTCTAAGGCCATTAGTGTTCACTAAAAAAGGGGTTTAAAAAATTGGAAATTTTTGGGGGGTTTGGGGGGATCAAAGTTAGTAAATCACGATTTCTTCAAAACTACCGAACGGATTGGAATTAAATTTTGTATGTAGCTTCCTCTAGGGCCATAGGTGCTCACTAAGAAAGGGTATGAAAAATTTCGATATTTTAGGAGGGGTTTGGGGGGATCAAAGTTACTAAAATCGTAATGTCAGATCTTTTATTATTATGACAATAGTGCCTTTATTATTTAAGATCTATATATATATATAAAAGCCAAATACCACTCACTGACTGAACACTTAAAAAGAATACAATTACGTTAAAAAGACTGAAAATACCAACCACCACGTGCAACGCCGTACGGGTCAGATAGTTATTTATAATTGTAAGTTAAATGTAATAAATACTTAATTAAATTACAAGTGAAAAAACATGGACCTAGACCGGGATTTGAACCCAGGACCTTTACCTTTCCATGGTAACACTCTACCAACTGAGCTACACCGATCACTCCAGATATTGGTCGATGTTATCCCACTTGTACTGTAGGCTGCAAAAAGAATTAAGATTGTTTTCAATGTCGCAATTCGAGGTATTCAGTCTATTGGTTCATAAATGCACTAGAACCGTTCAAGTGAGATAAAATCGACCAATATCTATAGTGATCAGGATAGCTCAGTTGGTAGAGTGTTACCACGGAAAAGTAAAGGTCCTTGGTCCATGATTTTTCACGTGTAATTTAATTAAATTAACCCTTACTGAGGAAGCGTGTAAGCAGGTAATTTATTACAAATTAAAAATAATAATAAATTGAGTACAACAAACCCTTGAAATCCCGATATAAATTTTGAAACAGCCGGTACGTATTTGTGTTATTTTAATGGTACCAATTAGTTAAGCTAAAGAGTTCAATGGGCCAAAACTTCTAGAAAGCCTTGCAATCGACAATATTTAAAAATCTAGATTTTTTCACAGTAAAGAAGTCCACAATACTTGCTAATAATACACTATTACAAATACGTAATATTTTTGTCCTACACCTATTTAAGACTTTAACTGCCGGTCCCTATGAATGAAAATATACCTCCAGGCCAAAGAGTTTTAGTGTGCATTTTGGGTGTGTGAAAATTAGATACACATGGCCTCCTGCGACTGCAATGTACATATTCCATACATTGTGGACAGTGTGTATCTGTTAGGATACACACGCGAATAACTTGTATTTCATATTAAATTTTAGACTGTAGATGAACTCAGTCAATAAACACTAAATTTACTCGGTAAACACTAAATCTATGAATAAATTTAAAAAAAGTCACTAAATAACTACGTAATACAAACCTAACCTATTCATTTTCACATAGGCCTATATGGCATGCGTTGTTAAACTGTTGTAAACACACATTCAGGGCTGCCAACGTAAATTCCAAATTAATACTGCTGTTCTGTGGGGCCAGATGAGTTGGAAACAGCGTTATATCTCTTTGGAAACGTGATCCTATTTAATACGTAGGCCTACATGTTTAAAAGTGAAATAGACCGTGTGCCGATCGGATACATGTGGCCTCCAGAGCAAATCAGCTGTGTGTCTAATTGGATACACATGGCAGTTAAAGTGTTAACAAAGTGCGTTTTTCCTCACTCACAGCAGTTCGCAAATTAAACAACACGTGTTCAGCGTCAAGTAATTGTACTACTTTGTTTTACTTTTTTCGCACAGCCGTGAGTGGGAAAATACTTTTCAACCTGGGTTGCAAAGTACATCAGCTGGTGTAGGCTATGTTTTGAAAATTCGTATTGTTGTGCTTAGAGTTGTGCTGCTCTTGGTGGCACACGTGTGAACTACAGTACTATCTGGAATATGCGGAACGTTTGTGAAATAGATTGTACTACTAACACGTTTTGTTTAGTAAAACAGATGTTTTTAAAAACTGAAACACTAATTTAAAACGCAGCTGTAGGAAAAACGTTGTGTGTATTACGGGTGCAAAGTTTACTTATAGTCCAGTAGACAGAGCAAAAAAGTGGGGTCTGCTGGAAAAAATTCCACTTTTCACTTATAACTTCTAAACTAAGCGGTTTTTGACCAAAACATTTATTTTCAAAGTTGTAAGAGCAGTAAATTTTCTACAATTTGGTATCCTTAAACTTCTTCCTAAACCTAATATTAACCGAGATACAGCCGATCAAAGTTAGAGACATTTTCTCAAAATGGCAAAAATTGGCCAAAACCTTCGATTTTGGCCTTCTAACTATCAATTACCATCGGTTCTACAGTAATTATGGTTATCACTCATCAATATCGACATGTTGGAACACGCGGGGGGTGCTCTGAGTGGTGCCTCTTTAACCCTACAACCGGCAGACTTCACTATAGTGCAGTCACTCCATGCCGCGACAATACATTTGTAACGCGTGATTGTATGGAATATTTCAACCACTAAAAGCCTTCGAATCTCAAAAAAAAACAAATACCATTGGAAATTTAATGTTTCTAAATTTATTTTTTGTATTTACAATTTCTTTCTAAAACGTATATTTACTTGTGTAATCAACGTTTATAAATTTTACTTTTCTAAACCGCTGACGCGCGTGACAAAACTCGTGGCAAAGCCGAGCTGCCAACAGACTGCCACCAACCAAAGATGCCGCTAAGTACCATTCATTCAGGACTTACCAACAAGTCCAGACGTGGATGGGAAGCCAAGGGGTCTACGAGAAGTTGCCATCTGCTTGGGGATGGTAAATTACCAAGCAAGGTGGATGTTATTATTCTCGTCAACCTGAAGAAGTACATTTTTTATTTTTAAAACCCCCCTCATTATTATTCAATCTTGTAACAAAGTCACCAGTGTTAATTGAGTGATTCATAGACCCCGACAACTTTCAAAACGATGACGATTACGAGGATGGTGCAGCAGAACCCAAGCACTTCAAATTGTTCGTTGCCTAATTGTTTTTACATATAAATTGTATATACTTGCATTATTGGACATAGTACCATTATTTGTATATTAATTATATTCTTTAATTAATTCTTGGTTATTAGTCATTGATTTCAACAACCTAATATATGTTTATTGAGGTTCAAGATTATGGGTTGGCAGTAATTACAGTAGTAGGGTAACACGATAACATTGAAATAACTACACTTCACAAAAAAAGGCACTTGGTCAGCGCCCCCCCCCCCCACCCCCCCTAGCGTGTTCCAACATGTCGATATTGATGAGTGATTACCATAATTACTGTAGAACTAATGGTAATTGATAGTTAGAGGGCCAAAAACGAAGGTTTTGGCCAATTTTTGCCATTTTGAGGAAATGTCTCTAACTTTGATCGGCTGTATCTCGATTAATATTAGGTTCAGGAAGAAGTTTAAGGATACAAAATTTTAGAAAATTTACTGCTCTACAACTTTGAAAACAACATGGTTTGGTCGAAAACCGCTTAGTATAGAAGTTATAAGTGAAAAACCGACAAAAGTACGAAAATTTTGAAGTTTTTCGCCCCCCCCCTCCAAAATTAGCACAGGGTCCTCGAGTTGGAAAACTTGACAGAGTCATCCCACAGCACCCCCGAACAACCTGTAAAAGTTTCATAAACTTCGACATTTTTCCCAGGTACAATGTACATATCTACTGGACTACAATAAACTGTAACGCCTCAGGCGTCAAATGTTTATTGCGTGTGACAAATCAACTTCGCACCCTTGGTGCACAAATAACTATAGTTCTCGCCATTAAACTGTTGACTCTAAAAATGATTAATAATCGAAAGTATGCTAGACTTTAAATGTGTTATGAAAAGCGTTTTAAATCTTAATTTTAATTAATCTGCTCGTTCAGTTTTGGCAGAGCGTAAAGCTTCTCTGCCGTCTTATTTGCGGATTTCTTCATGTTTTTTTTTGCATTCAATTAAAAGCCGCTGGAATGCCTTGACGGTACTTAATTTATGCGAGGTTTGCCGAGTCTATTTGAACTGGTTATAATTAATTAAGGTCAAGGTTCAGAACGTTCAGATTTATATAACGTATTTTGTTTTGAAAATATGAATTTGCAAAAGCATATAATGTATACAGGATGTTTAGTAACTCTTGTCGCATATTTTCTGGGATTGTTCCCGTGTCCAAAGTAAACACCAAATCACTGTTCATTTGTCTAAAACCATTTCGGTTGTCATACTGTGACGAAAATCGGTTTTTGTTTAAAAAAATCATGTCCAAAAAATTACTTAACAAAACTATAAATACCCAATTTATTATATCAAGCCTTGTATTTTCATTAAGTACATGTTAAAAAACGTTATGTTGACTTGAATTCGATATCTAAAAAATGACGGTCGTTTAAAACGTTTTAACGGGAAAAACGAAGAAAACTAACGCTTTTTCAAAACAATTTAAAGAATAACTTTTCGCAAATTTAATTCCCTATTGATAGGATTTTTAGTTTTTGAAAGTAGTTGGAAAATAACGGACTCATGACATTTTTCGCCAGTTAGTGTACGCCCCTCTTGGAGGCGATGTCCAGGATCGGACGGCAAAGCGACGATGAAACAAAACAAATAATATTTGATTGCAATAATAAATTTAATCAAATTCGTTTCATTTATTTTGACAAAGAAAAGCTGTTGTTTACACGTTTATGTACTAAATGTATGCTATTGGTAAGTACTTTAAAGAATTGTCCTAGTTACTAAACTATGTATGTTGCAGTATTTTTATTGGCAGATTCTATTTCACTTAGGAGGCAAAATGGTGACCGGACATTAGACCCCATGGACATTCGACCACAGCGGACATTCGGCCACACTTTTGGGGCAACTACCTGGGTTGGGTCAGCTAGGGATATGTAAATATTCCTCGCCGGACAATCCACCACACCTTTAAAGAAGGGTGGGGGAGGGGGTTGGAAGATATTAAAGGGGGTGGTCGGTTAGGTTATAATAATATAATATAATTAAATAATATAATAAACTAATTTGGCAAAACTTATTATGAGGACGAGACGGAGTAGTGTAGTTAGTCTTGAAGTAGGCTAGTGTAGTAGTAGCGGATTCCAAGGTAAAACCCCTCGTAGATTTGAATATAGTACTTTTTTGGTATTTTACGTTTTGGTAGATTTCGGGGAAAGCGGACGAGCTATAAGGTCGTCTAAAAAAACAAAATATTCCGAATAATCTCCTTTATGTATTGTTTTAGACAAAACCCCGAAATGTTTCATTCTATTACGAAAATCTTTAAAAAAGCTTACTATAAAAAAGTGTTACCGGTTATTAGATGTTTTGGTTAGTGGCCTCGTCTCAACGACTTAGAAATGAAAACGTGTGTACCAAATATGGACCAAATCGGAAATAAAATGCGACCGTTAGAGTTCGAACACATATATATGTATACAATTTATAATGACTCCAAAACGTGTTCTGGGGAACATGATCGGTGCTCATTTACTACTCCCGAAGGCCTTAGAGTCACTGCAAAGCCCATCTGTCCTATCGAAATTCGCTAATCATCTTACGTGGGCAAAACAATAGGCCAATCTGGTGTGGATGTGTCGTTGTTATGTAAATACGTTCAATTCAATGATAGCAGCATGGTAGGGAGTTTAATTACTATCAATTAACACTGAAACCACATTCAGTTTGCGATTAATTACATCTGCAGTGACCCTCTATTTACCACCCATCTTGTAATTTAATATCCATAGAAACCAGAGTGACTGTGAGGTTTAAGGCGTACGTCCAGTCTGGTACTGTTGGAACATCCAACACAGTTTAGTGTCGAACCTGGTAAATGTCATCATTAGTCTAACAGGCACAAAGTCAAGAAATTAAATAATTCGACCACGCAGCTGAACCGCTGACATGAGTTGAGCGAATTTCCAAAACTAAATTTATATATGTTTTTGGGTTTCAAACAGCTATTTGGGAAATTGACCTACTCACGAAGGTGCTGCCAGCATGTTCCAAATATATTGCCATCGGTCACCACGGTAAAAGCCGTGGATTTAATTCTGGTATCTACTTTTACGGTATTTTACGTTTTGATTGTTTTGGGGGGAACCAGATGGGCTATAAGGTCGCGTAAAAAAAACAAAATGTGCAGAATTATTTCGTATGTCTATTTTTTTAAATAAAACTTTAAAAAATTGTTACTTCCGGTCAAAAATTTGGTCTACTTCCAGTCAATTTTTTTTGCTAACGAACTCGTCCAAACGACTTAGAAAACCAACCTGTGTACTAAATTTGGACCAAATCGGACATAACACGCGTCCGTTAGAGTGCGCAAATTATATACATGATACTTACGGTCAAAAATGTGCTCTACTTCCGGTCAATTTTTTTTGGCTAACGACGTCCAAACGACTTAGAAAACCAACCTGTGTACTAAATTTGAACCGAATCGGACATAAAATGCGTCAGTTAGAGTGCGCACACCTATATACATGGTACTTCCTGTCAAAAATGTGGTCTACTTCCGGTCATTTTTTTCGGCTAACGAACTCGTCCAAGTGACTTAGACAATCAACGTGTGTACCAAATTTGGACCAAATCGGAAGTAAAATGCGTCCGTTAGAGTGCGCACACGTGTATACATAAAGTTACTTCCTGTCAAAAATTTCTTCTACTTGCGGTCAATTTTTCTGGCTAACCTAACAGTTCAAGCGACTTACAAACCCAATGTTTGTACCAAATTTGGTCCAAATCGTACGTTAAATACGTCCGTTGAAGTGCGCACACATGCATACATAAATATATACATATATATATTATACATGATTTTTAATGACACCCCAAAACGTGTTCTGGGGACCATGATCGGTGCTCATTTGCTGCTCCCGATAAGGGCCACCATAATAGCTCATTTTTCCTATGGAAATTCGCTAAACATGTGTGCGGTCGTGGGACCTCCGACAGGAACGAAGTCGATCAAGCCTTTTCTTCAAATCCTAATGTAATTTAATACGGATATTTTGATTACAGATATTTATAAATTTTCGTGACTTGAATAAATTAAACATACACACAATAAATTCAGGTTAGGCTTAGACTGTTGAACCAACATTTTATTTTTATTGAATGTATTTACAATGAATAAAACATACTTTCAATTTCTTGAATCTACATAAAAGAAAAAGGCTTAATGTATTATAATTCAAAAATGTGTTGTTATATATTTCAAATAAAACAGCTGATTTGGATCAAAAGCCTGACAGAATTTTAGGTTTGGCCTATGCGGGACAAACACACGTTTCTTCAAATCGTTTGGATTTATTACCATATCAACCAAATTGGTCAATTTAGAATCATGTAATTATTCTTCATAACCGTTTTTTTTTAGGTTAGGTAATTAATAGCAAACACAATCGAAGAAAAATGCTTACTATATCATAATTGAAATACCTATCGCTATCAAAATTTATTTTTTACCAGGAATATTTGACCAATTTTAAATACTGACCGTAAAAGTGGACCATAAAATAAATTCGCTCTATAAGCTTCTGAACAAGTAACCGGACCTAGAAAACATTTGAGTCCATGAATATTTGATGTTTTATCACATGTCATTGTAATGTTTTCGTCCTTCGTATTTTAAAACGTTTGTAGTCTATTAAATTCACCGGAATATTCGTGTTATTTTTGTTTAAATAAAAATGCTTTGACAAATTTAATTACCAAGCCGTGATGGTTAAATAACCATCGCTAAACTTCCGTTGTTTTGTTATTGTGAACCGTTACGTTATTAAAACTGTTACTCAATTTGTGTCAATTGATGAAGCTAATTAAAACTTGCTTTGTCAATTTCTTGCATGAAAGCTTTACTAAGTAATTGTTTTATGCACATTATAATTAATACGCTAATTATTGACTGGCGTAGAATTTAATGTGTCAATCTATTAAACGATAAAATATGGTATTTCTCTCTTTTAATTCTGTATTTATAAAAGACTAGGGGAGACCCCTGCGTGCTTCGCACGCCAACCCCCAATGGAACCTTCTAAAAACATGCGTTATGTTTTATATATAATAAAGTTGTAGTGTTAATAATAACCTCAAAACTAAGATGGTAAATAATTAATTTTAAATGTTCAAACCAAATAATTTCTTATATTTTATAACAGCAGTTAATAATAGTTAAAAGAACCAGCAAAGCTCAGGTCTACACTTTAAAACCCCAACCTAAAAGCTAGAAATACAAAAATAATTGATTCAAATTTTGAAATCAGCTGTTAATGGAAAATTGAAGCAAACATCTATATTATTATCTGTTATTTTATTCAATTGGTTGCTATGGTAATAAATGTAAATACATGTTGTGACGTTTTTAGACTTCCGCGCCATCTATATTTTTTTTTCTTAATCTTTACGTCTTACCGACAGTTTACAACTTCTGCCTTTACCTTCACCAACATCCAGGTAGTTATCATTTTCCCCACTAGACGCCACCTCCGTACAGTATCTACTTTTGTGCATAGGTCGCTATTATGCAGAGTTCTTATCTGATACACAGAACAGCTGACTTATTCTTGACCGTTAACCTTGGCTTAGCGATGGAACTTTCTGGAAAGTCAGATTGTCCTACTACGTGTCTTTCCATCATGTCTGTTTGTAACTCGCTGCGAAATCTTTAACAATGTCGTAGCTTTTCTTATTTAATTTAGTCGGAAGTTTCAGTTATGTGCGTGAATAGTTAATACGTTTGCCTTATAAGTCCCTATTTGTGAATACCAGGTAAGAATGTTTTAGCTTTACATTGTTGATTATGAAATATACTCTTGACGTCTCATAATTAATTTTTTTTTATTATTTTTTTATTTATATCTAGCTTTACAGTTGGCCAACGAAATATAAATATATATTTATTCCTAAACAAATCCATGGTATTTCATGTTAAAATTTTGTAATCTTGTTAATCTTTTCTGTATAAATTCTGTAATCATTATTAAAAGGGAGGGTTTTTGATTTTTATTTTTGGGGGAGGGCATTTAAATTCAACTTAATTAAATATATATGTATTCTTTTAAATCTGAAGTTTTTCTTGTACTAAGGGCATATAAATAATTTCATTTTCTTGTATTAAGGGCATATAAACTTTTTTTTACAATTTTGGTTAATAAAGCCAAAATTTATATCTACTTCTATGGTTTATTGAGTTAACCTCTAGGTATCTTGTGTATTGTAAGTAATCAGCTGAAACATTCCTACGTTTGGTGATATTTAAATTTTAAGTTAAGTTTTGAACATGACCAATCTATGTGGCCCAGTATTGCTTCCGATTCCCTATTTAATAGTTTTGTAAGATTGGTACAATGTGTTGGTTTATCATTGCAGGCCTAACCTAAGATTTTTTCCGACTAAATTTACAAATATTAAAATAAAAAAGGTTTTAACCGAAACGAATTATAGCCTATGCTACTGAAGGATAGTGTAGCTTTTTAATAGTAATACTATTTTTTCAATCGGTTCAGTAGCGCCAGAGATTACCCCCTACATACAAACAAACTTTACCTCTTTATAATAGTACCAGGAGACCGAGCTAAAGCTCGATTATAAGCAGGGCCTAGTTCGCTCACGTCAATAACTATTATTGCAAATTTCCGTGAACATCGTTTAGGTTAGGCCTATAACATTAAACAACTAAATAAAGGGTATTTTTATTTAGCAGAAGTATTCGTTGCCATGGTAACTATAAATAGATACAACATTAGGCTTACCTCTAATAAAATACAGTTTAAAAGAAAACAGATGATTATTGTAATGGCATTGAAAACATTTGCATCAGCTGTGCTCCGTTTAAAAGAAAACAGATGATTATTGTAATGAACTTGAAAACATTTGCATCATCTGTGCTTTGTATTGTTTAAAATGGACAAATTTCACTTTTTAATTTAATAAAAAAGACGTAGAAAACGAATTTTCCCAGACTGGTGACCATTTCCAATCGATTTCTCGTGGCCAAAAGCCCCATATAAAATAAAAAAAAATAAAAAATCCTTAGACAGAGATTCCAGATCCATTTAGCAGACAGACAATTATCTCTCGCTTTAGAAGATAAGATTATTAGTAATTAGTATAGAAGACCTCCTGACTGACTCATTCATAATCAACGTACAGCCAAAACTATGATAGCTACAGACTTTCAGGGTACCGTCATACCACTATGTAGAGCTGAACTGAAAAATTATTTCGCAAAATATTATTTTAAGGGTTGAAAATTATTAAAAAAAGGGGATTCACTTCCAGCCCTATAACAGATAAAACAGCTGATTCGAATCAAAAGCTTAGCAAACACAATTCTTGTTGTGACCTGTTATACTGAACCACGCATTACCATAGCAATCAACTTAGCAAATTTTGTACCAGTTTATTATTTTTCTTAACACACAGCTTTTTTAGGTTAGGTTAACAAAACCGAAAAAAAGAAAAGTAAATTAAAAGGCTTACCGTATATAATTCAAGCATCTGTTGTTACAAATTACAAATAAAACGATTACATGACAGTTCCCCACACTGACACTTCCACACACTGCCCAAAATACTGACACTTCCCCACAGCCCTTTTACGCGGCTACCTGTTTAATGAATCAGAAATAATCTCGACTGACAGTTCCACCCCCCCCCCCTTCCCATTGGCAAAAAAAAATGCAATAATAATAAAAAAAAAAACCTAAAAGGTTCTAACCTATGGTATTTAGTCACAGTATGTTTACCTGTATTCAACATTTAACAGTAGAATGTAAAACAACGTTATCTGCAAAGATATTAGGATAGGGTCGAATAGTAAACTCACGCCAACACCGTGTAACCTACAGTGCTAACTGGAAAAAGTATAGTCCTACATTAACACTCCAGCGGTTAACGAACTCAGGCTAGTTCCTTGGGGGAGGGGGAGGGGGGAAGATGTGTGTGGAAATGTCAGTCGAGATTATTTCTGAGTCATTAAACAGGTAACCACGTCCAAGGGCTGTGGGGAAGTGTCGGTATTTTGTGCAGTGTGGGGAACTGTCCGGACACAAATAAAACAGCTAGTTGCGTTAAAAGCTTAACACAATTTTAGGTTAGGCCTTTGCTTAACCAAAACACGTTTCTTGAAAGCGTTTAGTTTGATTACCATAGCAACAACTTGGCAAATGTAGAACCAGGTAATTTTTAGGTTAGGTAATAGCAAACACACAGGACAAAGAAAAAGGCTTACTATATCATAATTCAAACACCTATCACTATTAAAATTAAATTTACTTTTTACTAGGCCTATTTGACTAATTTCAGAATTTCCTCTCTTCTACATAAAAATTTTAAGAAAAATTGGGTGTGCCTAAGACCAAACGTTGAAAGTGATAACTCCTATGACCGATTTATATTTTTATCAGTATTAATATTAGAGGAGACGAAGGGTCAACAAATTATTACACAAGTCAATATATTGTCAAAAAATATTATATCATATTTTAAAATTCATAATTAATTATTCAAATAACAAATTATTCTTAACTCCTAAAAATTGTAAGTAAGAAATTTAAGTATATTTTCAGTTATCAGTAAATCTGCAGCACATTATATTTAATATATTTTTTACATTATAAATTTTTATTCCATTTTAAGCGTTTATATAATCTAATTATATCAAATTATAAAAAATAATCAATATGAAAATTGACCATATTCCATTTGTTTAGTTCAAAATAGAGTAGAGTCTTTAGCTTTTACTAAAAAAATTAATATTTTTTTTAATTTCCTAAAATTTATTAGAAATTGTAGAAACTTTCAAAATTTTAAAAATTGTTAATTATTTAAAACTAGTGTTAACTATCTTAAAAAGTGTTAATTTTTCAAAAAATAATACGATTTCCTTTCCGTCTATCAGATTTAAAAATGCGTAATCAAATATTGTACATTTTCCAATTAAAAAAGTTATAAAAAGTTATGGAAAAACCCTCAAATAATAATAAATAACTGTCAATGTACTTACCGACTTTCTGTATGAACGAATCCAACAAAGAAAATTCCACACTCTTATCTATATCATGAGTCACTTTCTACGTATGTAGTAAATCACGTGAAAAGAGGTGACGAAATATTTATAACAGAAATTTTAGTACTATTAAAAAATAAGACAAAGTTATTTTTTGGACTTATTCATAGTAAGTGTTAATAATTTATTCCAATGATACTAAAAGTATCCAAACGGCCACATAAAAACCGTTGAAACTCTCACCGATGTACAATATACTCGAAGTTACGATGAGTAAACAGCCTATGGGCCAGTAGCTCTGAGTAATCGCAGGTGGCAGCACACAACAACGTTCCCCGATGACCGCACTAACACAATATCAAATATTTAAAGCAGAAGACCGTTAGAACACGCCACGATTCACACTGTACTCACACATTAAGCTGATAAGATACTACACTTTGAAGAGGCCGAAAAACGATACTATTGCAAAGCACTTTGTAACCACTTTTTAACCAGTTAAGGGGATATGCCTCTATCTATAGACCATTTTTCTTAATTTTTTGACATTTTTCAAAATTAATATTTTTTGTTGCAAATTTAGTTCTGAACATGTATAACAAGTTTTACGTCTTTTGGGCAATTTTTTCAAGTATTTTTTTAATAAAATTGAGAATATTGTGCTCTACGATTTCGTACGACATTCGACTTTTCAGTCTATATAGTTGGTGTTCCTACCAAAGAGACATTGCAAACCATGTTCCACCAAAAAAACAGAAAGTCTGTATAAAAACACCAACCAATGTTACAGTTTACCATTATATTTTGCCCCTATATGAACGTTTGTCGAATGATGAGTTATGAAACGTTGCGCCTCCGGAAAAACTCAGAATGCAAATGAGTCTCTACATGGTTTAATGTGGAGTAAATGCCCTAATATTATTTTCTTTAGCCAAAAGAAAGGTTGAGGCCTTAGTAGCAGAGAGTGTGTGATTGTATAAAGAGGGGCATTTAATTACAATGGTAAATCTCTTTGCAAAGACTGGAATTTTACCAGGTAGGAACCCGGTTTCTCTCAGCCGGAATAAGGACATCCATCGTTTTAAAGTTGAAGAAAGTAAGGAACACTGAAAAATACAAGAAATACAGAAAGATATTGAAAGGGCCCAGATGGAAGAAGAAGAAAAAAAGCGGGAAGAAGAAAAAGGGTGTCTCATATGGAGCAGGTGACTTTTAGTGTGTGTAGTGGAATGAATACTTTGAACAGTGATTTCATAAAACTTTGTTTTTGTAAACTACACTCTACGTGAGTTTAAATAACTTTTTAACAACTTGACATATTCTAATAAAATTTTCATCAGATGTTCTTCATAGTATTTGGAAGGTTTGTGTGTATAGATAACATTGTGCAGTGATTAATTCTAAAAAAACTTATGTTTTAAATTGAAAATCTGATTTATTTCCCTAACATATTTATCAAATAATTGAAAAAATCACTAAAATTATGTTTGTTGAGTTACCATAGTTTCCATACACAGGAATGTTTCTTATGATGTGGGAAAACAAAATACATTTACTTTTTTACATTATGTTGATAAACAAAAAAGTTATTCAAAATTGAAAATATTTAAAAAAATAAAAAAATAACTTTAACTTGCCCAAAATATGTTTCAATATCTTTTTTTTATATAAACCCTCTTTTTTTGTCAACTATAATCAGAATAAAACCTTAAAAGCCATAACAAATACAAAATTTTAAAAAAATCATAGATATAGGCATATCCCCTTAAAACGTTCCTAGTCTGTAACAACGCGAAGTTTATATAAATTCTAATGTATGAAAGAGCACGGTTTCCGGGCGAATCGCCTTCAGGATTACGTTTGAAACGTTACTAGCTATACATTTTAACACGGAATCACGCCCTTACTTGTCTATATATACTATGTATCGCCTATTCCCTCTCCACGCTCTGACTTGTGTCTACGCAAAAGGTTCAGAAACATACTCAAGCGAAAATGCATAACGGGCCAATAGAAGTTATCACTTATAGTCTATCCACTCGGCCGTGATACCTGACTTCTCGAAACACAACGCCCCCTCCCTACTCACTCGCCGGGCCTGCCGGTGGCAAACTAGTGGAGGGGGCGTTGTGTTTCGAGAAGTCAGGTATCACGGCCGAGCGGATAGTCTTTAAAAAATCTCTGTCCCAATCAATTGCCATTCCCGTGAAATCATCATACGTATTATGCAATAATTTTTTTTTGCTTCACAGCCAATCGCTGCGGGGGTTGGTGAGCGAAGCGAGCAGGGGTGGAGCTCTCGAGTACTAATATAAATACAAAATTAAGTACTGCATGTATGGTGAGTATACAGCATAGCTGGAAAATATTTTATTGGATATTTTGTACAACAATACTAAACTGCGATTTATATTTATAAGGTAATGGAAGTGTTGATACTTGATTTTGCAGAAAATGACCTTAAAGGGACATAAAACAATACCATGAACTTGTATGACTGTTTAATTCTTTTACTTTCTCACTATACTATAGTATAGAAAAAGTATAGTGATCGCAAAAAAATCGATGATGAGATTTTTGTGGAAATATCCGTTTTGGGACCCCCTTAGTCCAAAAAAGTGTTTTTTACAAAATGTCTGTCTGTATGTCTGTCTGTATGTCTGTATGTCTATATGACTGTGTGTATACAAAGCTAGAGCGAAAACTATTCGATCGATTTCAAACAAATTTGCACCGGACATGTCAAGTAGGCCTGTAAAGATGCACTAAAATCGGTTTTGAAAAATTTTGAAAAACAACCCCCTTTTTCGCAAAAAAAACCCAAAAAACAGTTATTATTTTTTTATAATAAAACCGCTTTAACGATTTTGATAAAATATAGCTTATTTGTAGCCTTTAATGTACCCTACCATATGCAAAAAACTGCATCTTTCTAAGAATTCTCGTTTAGCTAATAATATCAATAATAACTGATTTTTGGGGTTTTTTTGGCGAAATGGCGAAAACTATTAGATCGATTTCAAACAAATTTGCACCAGACATGTCAAGTAGGCCTGTATAGATGCATGAAAATCGGTTTTGAAAAATTTTGAAAAACAACCCCTTTTTTGCAAAAAAAAAAACCCCAATTTTTTTTTATTATTTTTGTATAAAAAAACTGCTCTAACGATTTTGATCAAATTTGGCTTATTTGTAGCCTTTAATGTACCCTACCATATGCAAAAAACCGTATCTTTCTAAAAATTCTCGTTTAGCGAATAATAATAATAATATCTGTATTTTGGGGTTTTTTGCGAAATGGCGAAAACTATTCGATCGATTTCAAACAAATTTGCACCAGATATGTCAAGTAGGCCTGTTTAGATGTACGAAAAACGGTTTTGAAAATTTTTGAGAAACAACCCCCTTTTTCATAAAAAAAACCCCCAAAAAACAGTAATTATTTTTTTTATAAAAAAAACGACTCCAACGATTTTGATAAAATTTGGCTTATTTGTAGCCTTTAATGTACCCTACCATATGCCAAAAACCGCATCTTTCTAAAAATTCTCGTTTAGCTAATAATAATAATAATATCTAAATTTTGGGGTTTTTGGCGAAATGGCGAAAACTATTCGATCGATTTCAAACAAATTTGCACCAGGCATGTCAAGTAGGCCTGTATAGATGCATGAAAAACGGTTTTGAAAAATTTTGAAAAACAACCCCCTTTTTTGCAAAAAAAACTCAAAAAAAGTTATTATTTTTGTAAAAAAACCGCTCTAACGATTTTGATAAAATTTGGCTTATTTGTAGCCCTTAATGTGCATAAAACAGCATATTTCTAAAAATTCTCATGTAGCTAATAATAATAATAATAACTGATTTTTGGGGTTTTTTTGGCCATAAAAGGGGTTGTTTTTCAAGATTTTTCAAAATATTTTTTCGTGCATTTATACAGGCCTAATTGACGTATTTGGTGCAAATTTGTTCGAAATCAATCCAATAGTTTTCTCTCTAGACTCTAGATAATAATAATAATATTTATTAGTTAATCTCTTACTTTAATAAATCACCTCTCCTACCCCACCTACAATTATGAAGTCACAGTGAATCTGTTTAATAATTTAATTTTGTTTGTGAGAAAGTATGTGCCAGTTCCTGGTACCCTTTATTGTAAATGGGTTTATTTTAACGATTGGGCGGTTTTAATTAGTCCATCAATAACTGTATTACCAAAACACATTTAGTTGTGATTAATTGCATCTGCAGTAATAATTAACCGTCCCCCATTGTCCTGTAAACGTTAGGAAATATAGTTTTGAATGACAAACTAAAATTCTAGTTTTGCGAATAACTAACTAATTTATACACGTTCATGCAAACACAATAAGGATTCGGACGAAACAAGAATCTGTGGCCATATAGAAGCCTAATTTGAAATAATAGTGTTATGAAACGACAGAAGTTTTAATATTTATTTATATCTTAAAAGCGGAAGATTGGCGGAAGCCAATTAGGATGGAGCGCAAAGAGGAGAGTGTGCAAGTCTCCTAAGCCGGCTCCCACCACATTTCCCCTCTCGCGGCGGAGTACAGTCAGAGCCGCCTGCCCTACCTAATTCACGTCTGCTATGTAGTCGTGTTGTTTGTATATCAACACTTTTTGGTGGTGACTGTACTGAAGACTCACAATCGAGTAGGAGAGAGTATGACGTTACAGCGCATGCTCAAGTAACGCTTCACGCTACTTGGCACTATCTGTATCACTTTGTCGCCCGAAAGGACAGTACGAGCGCAGTAAAGGCGACTAAGATACTTTCTTCCTGTAAGATACGAAACATTTGTTCTCCAGCTACAGTTTTAGAAAATACTTAGTATTTTATTATGGAACAAACTGTATTAAAGCATGAACATTCATATTTACAAAAGCAATTTAAGTTATGCCAAGAATACACTCACACTGAAGTTCATTGATGCATTGGTATTCATTTTATCATTATTTTGTGACAAGACCTCACTTGGCCTCACTGTATCTATCTAGTCACTGTAAGAACCATATGAACTATTTAACTAACAGTTGTCACGTTAGTTAAACTAATTGTTAGTTAATAGATGGCGCCTTTCATCAGGAACCATTTGAAGTAATATAACATTTTTGAAGTGTAAACTTCTATAGGCGCAAAACGTTCAAAAAATTGTTATACATGTGTGTATAGCATGGTATATATTTTTCTTGTTGCTGGGGGTGAATCGGATTTTACCGTCACGCGTTTCACCATGCATTTTATGAAACGCTCTTAAAGTGAAACGCTCCAAAAGTGAAACGCTCCTAATGTGAAACGCTCTATTCCATCTGTTTGAAAAGAGTTTTGGTCTTGCCGAGATTCGAACCAGCAGAGTTCATCACCAAAGACTAGCGCCTTAGCCGGTTAGGCCACAATCGCATTGCTAATTCAGTATATTTGAGTTGGGTATGTAAGTGTAACGAATTGTCCTAAGTCATAGGCTTAATCTGTTCAGGTTAATACGATGTATAGTTTAATTAGTAATACCTCTGAAATGGACATTGTGCTTCCTCATTTCGTAATTTGTGTTAAAAAGTTTACGCTTCTCCCGTGTGGTCTTAAGCACACAGTTACATTCTTTTTTAAATCAATTTTTGTAGTGTAAACAAAAATTTTAAGCTGTTTGTCAATTTTTCGTCAATAACGAGGAACATAAGCTTTAAAATTATGCTTGAATTTTTTTTTTTTTATATATATAATTAAGGGAGTTATCGTTTAGGGATAAAAAGACACCTTTGAGAAATCTATATACAGTATACAGTATAAAAGCGAAATACCACTCTCTCACTGACTCATTCATCCCGATTTCTCAAAAACTACCAAATGGATTGAAATGAAATTTGGTATGTAACTTCCTCTAGGGCCATAGGTGCTTACTAAGAAAGGGTTTGAAAAAATTCTAAATTTTAGGGGGTTTGGGGGGATCAAAGTCATTAAATCACGATTTCTTCAAAACTACCGAACGGTTTGGAATGAAATTTGGTATGTAGCTTCCTCTAGGGCCATAGGTGCTCACTAAGAAAGGGTACGAAACATTTCGAAATTTTAGGAGGGGTTTGGTGGGATCAAAGTTACTAAAATCATAATTTCAGATCTTCTATTATTATGACAATAGTGCTTTTATTATTTAAGATCTATATATATAAAAGCCAAATACCACTCACTGACTGAACACTTAAAAAGAATACAATTACGTTAAAAAGACTGAAAATACCAACCACCACGGGCAACGCCGTACGGGTCAGCTAGTAATATATAAAGATTTAGCTTACCTTGTTAGGTCCGTCACGTGACTTCTAGTCGTTGTATTCCTTACGACATGTTTTAACCGACAATGATAGGTTGCGCACCTAAGTTTATATCAAGCGCGATATTGTATCTATGTGTTGTTGTGGTATGTAAGTGTGTATGTGTGTATATGTTTTATTTATTTTAATGTGCGACGATCTCTTCGGAGTGATTTTAACTTGATAATGGAGTTTCGGCTACGAAACATGTCGTAAGGAATACAACGACTAGAAGTCACGTGACGGACCTAACAAGGTAATCTTATTATTATTAATTATATTAGTGACTTGGTACCACAAACATGCTAATCAAAAAAGATTTAGCATATAAAAAGCATTGAACATTCTTTACAGCCCGCCTGTATAGGCAAGCAACAAAGTAAAATCAATGCTTTTTATTTGGATACTTTCCGCTCCCGGATGATAAGTTGTTCTTTCTACGTAATTAATTAACAAGGCAGAAAAGACCTCTGAAGGTAGAAACTGGAGAAAAACTTTATTTACAATTCGAAATGTTAATAAATTTAAAGTTTACAACGCTGTATTTCAAATGATTATTATTTATCCATATGCCTTCGCTAGAAAAATTAATAACAGTATTAACATTTGTTAGTTATAGCTCGTGTATCACTGATGATGACCACTTTGTCGTTGAAACGCGTTTGATCAATATTGAACATACTTTTGTGAGAACTATTGTTATTGCAATTATTATTCTTAAATAAATTCGTTACCATAGAATTCTTAATATCTATTTTAATATTAACTCCATAAGCACAGTATATGTCGACTTCCAAATACTACCTATACTAATATTATAAAGAGGTAAAATGTGTATGTTTTTTTTTTTTATGTAGGGGGTAATCTCTGGAACTACTGAACCGATTGAAAAAATAATTTTACTAATAAAAAGCACTCTTAACATAGGCTATAACTCATTTTTTACTTCAATATTTGTAAATTTAGTCAGAAAAATGCTTAGGTCAGGCCTAGACTGATGAATTACCATAGCAACCAATTGAATAAAATAACATATAAAACAGCTGTTTGCTCTAATATTTCCATTAACAGCTGATTTCACACTTTGAAGCAACTATTTGAATTTTCTAACTTTTAGGTTATGTTTTTATTAAAGTGTAGACCAGAGCCTTGCTGGTTCTTTCAACCTTTATTATAACTGCTGTTACAAAATATACGAAATAATTTGATTTGAACATTTAACATTGTTTTCCACCTTAGCTTTTTTAATCTATATAATAAAAATGAATTGCTGTTCCTTTGAAAGCGCATCACTTGAGAACGGCTTGACAAATTTGGCTATTTTTCGTTTTAAAATGTTCGTAATAGTCCGAACTAGGTTTTTATATACAGAAAATTTTGAAAAGTTTCCCGAAAAAGTTTTCAATTTGGAAAAAACTAAACAGCCTCTTTTGTATGGACTCAAGACCACAGCGCACAAAAACAGCTGTTCATATAAAAAGCTTAGCAACAAGTCATGTTTGTTTATACATCCATTACCATAGCAACTTTAATCAGCACTTATAGTCAGTTTATTATTACTCAAAACCAACAGCTTTTTTGGGTTAGATTGACCAACTGAAAGCAAACAAAAACCGAAATCAACTAAAAATGCTTACTATATTTTAATTTAATTCGAACATCGGTTGTTACATATTATATATAAAACAATTGATTTGGATTAAAAACTGAGCATAATTTTAGGTTAGGCCTACACAATGAACCAAAACACGTTTGTTGGCAACCAATTTGGGCTAATTTAGGATCAGGTTTTTTACAATTCTTCACAACTATCAGTTTTATTAGATTAGGTAAAAGCAATCAAAAAGTTTACTGTATTATCTATAAAGGTTTACAAACTATAAATTCAAATTTGTGTAGTATATTCTTAAGTGGCATAAAAACTATCTTACAATTCGATTACTTAAGTCAATGTAATGCAATGGAATGACTGCCCTTTAAATTAAATCAAGCAATAGCGAAGCATTGCTGGGTCCACTAGTATCTATATATATATATATATATATATATATATATATATATAAGCAAAATACCACTCACTCACTCACTCACTCACTGACTCACTCATCACGATTCCTCAAAAACTACCGAACGGATTGAAATTAAATTTGTTATGTAGCTTCCTCTAGGGCAATAGGTGCTCACTAAGAAAGGGTTTGAAAAAATTCGAAATTTTAAGGGGGTTTGGGGGATCAAAGTTATTAAATTACGATTTCTTCAAAACTACCGAACGGATTGGAATGAAATTTGGTATGTAGCTTCCGCTAGGGCCATAGGTGCTCACTAAGAAAGAGTATGAAAAATTTCGAAATTTTAGGAGGGGTTTTGGGGGATCAAAGTTACTAAAATCATAATTTCAGATCTTTTATTATTAGTGCTTTTATTATTTAAGATCTATATAAAAGCAAAATACCACTCACTGACTGAACACTTAAAAAGAATACAATTACGTTAAAAAGACTGAAAATACCAACCACCATGGGCAACGCCGTACGGGTCAGCTAGTATAATATATAATCTTCGGGGTTATTATTAATCTTACACCTTTATTATAGTGAAAACGTAACATAGTTATGTGTATAGAAGGTTACAACGGGGTTGGCGTGCGGAGTATGTTTATATAACAATTCAAGTTTTGTGTAAATAAAAGAGATGTTCAAAGTATGCAGTTTTATTGTAAGTCCAATATTTATCAATGTTGTTAATGTAGCGTAACCTTTAAGGAATCTTGCAATGTAGCTGAGAAAATACATTAACAAAATGTATCTTTCATATTTGTTAAACTGCAAAAAATCAACATAAATTTAGTGGGGTGTAATTTATTAGCTGGGAGTGCGGTCGTGCGGGTGCTGCGAGAGGGGAGGGGGTGACCAAGACTACCCGCACCAGGTGACACTAGTCTTGGCAACACCACTGACTAGATGATAATACAGAATGCCTCAAAAGCCTGTGAATAGCGTTGTACAGGGTGTTTACAAACTTCCTTTAAAAATGTTGCGTATTTGTTCCTTAGGTCAAGACAATCAAAAAACGTAATATAAATATGGGCCTGAAATTCCTAGTTTTCTGTCTGTCCATCTGTTTGTGTTTTTTACAAATTATTTTATAACTTAAGTACTATTTTAGATATAAACTTCAAATTTGGCACGAACGTGTACCTTGATAGGTCAAACAAGTGTGTAAAATTTCGTTACGATATCTTAAATAGTTTCAAGATGGCGGCTATTTAAAATCTTTGATTTTAAATTTCACGAAAACCGTAATTTTTATAAAAAAATGTTACCAGTAATAAAAAATTTAGAATTTCAAGACGAACAAAATCGTACTTTATTTGCTACAATCGGATAATAAATAACTGAGTAATGAGACATTTACCTAATTAATTATGTAACAACTGTACACGGCAAATAATTGTTGTTTAGTGCAAATTTTGTATATTATTTATTTCAAACTCTAGCGGCCGCATTTTAAGTCCGATTTGGTTCAAATTTGGTACACTTGTTGGTTGTCTACGTCGGTCGGACCAGTTCGTTAGCCAAAAAAATCCAACAATCGGAAGCACGTTTTTTGACCGGAAGTAACTATTTTTTGAGATTATTCCTACAAGAATGAATTAGTTTTTTAGTTTTTTCTACAAATATAAATGTAGGAAGTTATTCTGCACATTTTGTTTTTTACGCGACCTTATAGCTCGCTTGGTTCCCCCAAAATCGATCAAAACGTAAAATACCATAGAAGTACCCAGCTCAAAGCCATGTGGTGATTCTACCGTGGGGTTGGCGTGCGAAGCAAGCAATGCATTGTATACGGAAGATACTCCCAATACGGGGGTTGGAGTGCGAAGTACGCAATGCTTTGTGTATTGAAGATACTCCCAACATGCGGAATGGCGTGCGACCATTTTGCAGCTATTCAGCATCGTCGTGAATAGACCTATTTCATAAATTGTTGGTTGAAACCCTAAAACATAGGAATATAAACTTAATTTTGGAAATTTGCTAAACTCACGTCAGCGGTTCAGCTGCGTGGTCGAATTATTTTAATATCCACCTAAGTTAATCAACATGACTTAAAGGCACGCGTTTATCAATTAAAAATTATCTAATTTCATTATTAAATTCACTTTTTTGTTCGTAATTATAAAGCAAAACCCAACGCTTTAATCGTGTTTTAGGATTTGCAATACGCAGAGTTCTAAAGGGAGACATTATTATGAAAAGGGAATTAAATATACATTTTAAATTAATCCCTTCTCTCGGTTTTTCTCCGCAGCACGAAGCTTTTCTTCCTTTTTATTTGCAGATGTTTTCAGTGTTTCCCTTGTTGCGGTAAATAAAAATCCGCTGGAATGCATGCACTTAGTTATTTTTAGAAGGTTCGCCGAGTTTATTAGAGCTTCTGTAATTAAGGTCAAAGTTCATAATGTTGAGTTTTAGGTTTCAACTTGATAACAAATTAAATTTAAAAATGTTGATGAACTAACTATTAAAAGTGTTGACGTATAAAACCATTTGAACGATCAGTGAATTTATTTTAAGGGGTTTTATTAGCGAACTTCCATAGGAAAGGAGAACTATTGCAGTCACTCTTATGGTGAGACATAAGGTCGGGAGTGATAAATCAGCACCGATCATGGTCCCAGAACACGTTTTTAAGTCTCATAGAATATTATCTATACAGGGTGTTTCACGGGAACCCTGACAAACTTCAGGA
>JAGFPH010005982.1:0-14406 GCA_018207615.1 Philaenus spumarius
ATCGATTAGTAAACAATGTTTACAGTCTACGTAATTGTTCCTAATCGATATCGCCTTTAATGAGGTAATCATGGCACTTAAATCGATAGTAAACTAATTTCTCGGCGTGCGTGTTTCTAAACTGGAAAGATTAGGCACGTATAGGCTACACGGGACTAAAATATACTATTTACAGAGGGAGTTATGATCTTTTGGGTAGAACATGTTAAATGTTTTCTTTTGTCGTTGAAAGAATGGTTTATAAAAAGGAAATTATTTCACCGGATTTAATTTTAAATTGCTTTAGATTTCGAGGCAATACACCTGTAAACATATTTAACATACCTGTAATAATATACCTGTAACATACCTGAACATTTTTTGGGTGTTCAGAAAAAATGTTCCAAGAATTCAGGACGTGATTCCACACATCAAAATAAGCTGCGAACTTCCAATAAACATATTTCCAAAAATGATCAGTTTTCTGTCTAGCCGCTATTTTGTTTTTTTTAACAACATAATTCATATCTAGAAAAGTGTTTGACTGATTGATTTTGTTTTTTGTACGACCTTATAATTCGCTTGGTTCCCTCAAAATCGATCAAAACGAAAAATACCATAAAAGTGCCCGGCGGCCGAGTAGTTTAAACTTTGCATGAAGTTTAACCTAAACAATGATCTATCTTAAGAAAAATAAGCGATTATATCCAATCATGCGCTTTAAAATGGCGGCTGTTTGAATATTTCAAACCTAAATTACTCAAAACCAGTACATTTTAACAAAAAAATGTCAAGACACTCTTTTCGTAACCCTTTTGATTCCCTATCGGATAGTGTAGCTGTCAAAACAATCGGATGAAGATAATAGTTAAAGTGAGGCGGGTCATAGCAAAACTGGCTAAGTGTAAAAAAGCAAATTTTACAGGAAGCATGAAAAACCTCCCCGTTATTTAATAGTTGCAATATTTATGCCATTTTTTTGTGAGACGTAAAGGATGTAGTCCAAGTAAGTTTTGTTCAATTAAAAATGCAATACGTTTGTTATTTAATTAGTTATATCAGTTTTAAAATGGCACTTAGCAAGTTTTGCTTTAACATATGTAAATAGCCAGTTTTGCATCAACCGTCTGGTGAATTTAACAAGTTTTGATTCAACAAACTTCATCATTCTTAACTATTGTCTAATTTAAAAAATTATCAAATAATATGTTGAATATAAAATATAAAAATATAAAATTGATATTTAAGTATTTTTTTTCCAAAAAACTTGATATCGTAGGTTGGTTTAAAAAAAAAAAAATATATATATATATATATACAGAAATACTACAGTAAAATTATGCAAAACATCTCAAGCCTTTAGACCAGGTAACTAGTCATATCCCGTCAGCTTGGAAGCGAGCCAACCACCGTTTGCTTTACTTCCGCCCTCCTACTCTCAAACCACAGATATGAAAAGCTACCTGGTCTCACGAGATTTGAACCCGGGATCTTTTGATCAGAAAGACCCCACGTTACCTCTTGGCTACAAAGGCTTGTACAGAATCCAACGCTCTTAGCTACTTTACAAAGCAACCATATTGCCTATCTCGCCCCTTTAGGCGGACCACGGTTGTTACACTAACTCCATCTAGGAGCCTTAGGATCAACTAAAATGAATAGAATGTTGAAAAAAACAGTAAGGCAAAGAACACTGCTAAAAGAAGACTGGAAGATGTGGAAAAAGAAGAATCACCCTCCTACGGAGCTGGGTTTTTTTTGAAATAATCAAGTACAGAAAGAAATAGCATTTTACATGATTTTGACTTCTTTTCTTGTTTTCCGAAAGTTGAGTTTTTTAAACTTGGGTACACTTTTTTCCCACAATTATGAACCGATTTCCATAAACATTTTTTTGTGTGTTCCTCATCATTTAAGAAATAATAATAGGAACCAATTTCCTTGACAGTTAAAAACTTTTTGATTTAAAAAATATTGAGTGTTGAAAAATTACACAATATTTTATCAAATTTTAAAAGTTGTACGAAAACCCTATTTTTGCTCAAAAAAAACCTTTTGCTTCCTATTATTGTAGATAATGATATATAAAATTTTGTAAAAAAAATTCAAGTTGATAGGTTAATATTTGTAAAAGTTATGTGTACCTAAAGATGGCTGTTTTAACATGGACGAGATAGGGACTGCTGTCTTACCTAAAAAGCAGACAGCTGAATTAGCTGTTTTGTTGCTGGTCACATGACCTCAGAACAATGCCCGGATTGGTAGAATGAAAATGGCGAGTTTTGCATCAACCACTGCTATGAAATAGGCGAGTTTTGCTTCAACTGCAGTATTTTAATACAGTTTTTAAAGCATAAATAGCAGGGTTTGACACAACATTTATATGTTTTCTTATGCAATTTTACATGTAGAATACAGAACCACAATAATCTCATTTCCCGCCAAAAGTGCACTTAGCCAGTTTTGCTATGACCCGCCTCAAGTTATGTGTAATAATTGGTTTGTTCAACCCGGCATCCTATACCAACACAATATTGTGCGTATGCTGTTATTATCTTTAACTTAGCTATTATCCATCATCCGATTGTTTTGACAGTTACACCGTCCGATATCGAATCAAAAGGGATACAAAAGAGGTTGATTAAAATGTACGGTCTTTAGTAATTTAGGTTTGAAATATTTAAACAGTCATTTTGAAACGCATGATTGGATATAATCGTGTATTTTTCTTGAGGTAGATCATTGCTAGGTTAAACTTTATTCCAAGTTTGATCCAAAACGTTGTAAAATTCGACTATTTGTGCAATTCTATGAAATAGATATGACAAAATGTTTGTCACGTATTTAGTTGGTATAACGAATATAAAAAAATCGGGTCAGTGTGATATATGCAGGTTCAAACTTACTTTTCATCGATTGATTTGATACGGAATAACCCATCAGTGAAAGTTTCACCAGCATAGTGTAAACAGTTTTTGAGTTAATCGTTGCGTACAAACATGCAAAACTTTCTGCTCTATAATATAGTCGATTAAGTGTAGTAGTTTTTGAGATAAATAATTTTTCTTTTGACGGAGAACACCTTCAGCGCTAATGACCCTATTTAAAGGTGGTTTAGAAAGTTACTAAATACACGAATGTACTTTCATATAAATCGATATCTTCTTCGGATGTTTTAAACTTATAAATGATCCGTGTAAAAAGTAAACAATATATATAGTGTGAGAGTATGAAAGTGAGTTGGTAAAGTACAGCCGTCTCTGTCTAAAGTTTGATTTGCGGTTTCTCTTTGTCGCGCGACGCTTTCTCTGTTACTAATTTCTGTTGGGTTTGTCTCCAAGGTTTATTTGAATCACTTTTGGTTTGAGTCTATATTTACGGCTACGAATAAATATTTGGAGTTTAGCCTACTTCGTGAAAGTCGCGGGTGTTTGGAAATATATTTGTAATCACTTTCAGATGTAAGTTTCATTTTCCCAACCATTCGTGACTTTGGTGTAAGAATTGTTAAACCTACCTTTAGCGTATACACTGTTTAATTTACAAAAGTACTTTGATATTACAAGTAGTCTGCTCGGGAATTGTGTTACTTTTTTGTATTTTCCCCCTCGTTTTATCCACATTTTAAGAGAAGCTGGGAGTTTAGAATGGAAACTGTGGAGATTTTAATGGAAGCTGTGGAGCTTTTAATTAAACCTGGGGAGATTTTAATTAAAGCTGTGAATATTTTACTAAAAGCTGGGGAGATTTTAATTAAAGCTGTAGAGATTTTAATGAAAACTGGCTAGATGTTAATTAAAGCTGTGGAGATGTTAATTAAACCAGGGGAGATTTAATTAAAGCTGTAGAGATTTTAATGAAAACTGGCTGGATTTTAATTAAAGCAGTAGAGATTTTAATGAAAACTGGCTAGATTTTAATTAAAGCTGTGAAGATTTTAATGAAAACTAGCTAGATTTTAATTAAAGCTGTAGAGATTTTAATGAAAACTGGCTAGATGTTAATTAAACCAGGGGAGATTTTAATTAAAACTGTAGGGATTGTAATGAAAACTGGCTAGATGTTAATTAAAGCTGTGGAGATTTTAATGAAAGTTGGTGATATTTTAATTAAAGCTGTGGTGATTTTAATGAACGATGGATAGATTGTAATTAAAGCTGTTGAGATTTTAATGAAAGCCGGATGGATTTTAATTAAAGCTGTCGATATTTTACTAAAAGCTGGGGAGATTTTCATTAAAGCTGTGGAGATTTTAATGGAAGTTGGGGAGAATTTGCTGGAAGCTGAGAAATTTTAATGTAAGCTGAGAAATTTTAATACAAGCTTTGGAGAATTTAATGGAAGGTAGAGAGATTTTAACGGTGCGTACATTCTTTCATTTGTTTTGATCTTTTGATCAACGTCGCCCGTCACATTGTGAAAATTTAAGAACTATATTGGGTATTAATTATGTTTAAAAGAGGCTGGTTTGTAGCGTACTTGATTCAAAAGCTCAAAGGATCTTGTTTAAATACGGGTGAAGAATATGGGATCTTTATGCGGTTTGAATATTAAAAAGTTGATTTTCAGGCATTGATGGCTATTTGGTGCTTTTTGCTTTAAATAAAATATAATGTAGGCCTATTTTAGTTTCAACCTTAAATAAAATTGAAATTTACATTTTAACGGCCACTAGTGACAAATTAAAAAAATAATTTCGTTGCACACTCTCTATGGAGTATTGGCTTATAGCTGTAACTATTAGAAATATATATTTTTTAAGCCTGTCATTCACGCAAAACTCTGGATCTACTGCACATGCGTTAGGATCCAGGTCACCGCTACCCACCCTACCTTGATCCAAGAGCCTCTGTCGTCTTAATCAATCGTAAGTTCCATGAAAATATCACGATATGCAATAATCTGTTTGCATTTGATTCTCCACGAGTGTGGATAGGAAGCGAGTCACCATGGGAGTTGGTGAGCAAAGCGAGCAAGGAACGGAACCATCTTGTATATTATATACTTATAGTGACGGATCCTAAGAAGTTATTTTTTCTTTTGCTTAAATTTCCTAAACTACATTACATTAATTGAATTTACCCAATAGTCAATTTGTTTATTCGGAACAAACTTCAAGCATGTCCAAGACGAACCTTTTCACTTCATGGTAGATTTCAACGCTCGTTCCTAACATTGTATGTATACTCGCTATGTGGAGTTATTACCACTCTGTGAACGTGACCCCGGCCAGCGATCACGTGCCGGTTACGCAACACGGCTACCTGTAAGTAACGCGATTACAGGTGCAATACTGGTTCAACACTCTAGATGGACATTTATTTCACGCCGCCCGTCCGATAATGGGACCAGTTTGGTTGATAACGATAAATGCTACAAATTGGTACATGTGTCGCAACCAATCTGTTTAATCCTCGCCTCTACTTCTTTAAATGCGTTCTGTACAAGAACGAAACAACTTGTGTAGAGACTTTAACGCTTTAAACTTGAACCAGTAAGGAGTTTTTTTTTTTAAAGTACTTTTAATGTTTATACACGACAAACTTGATTTAATCTGAATATAGTTTAGGTCGTAATGAAATAGATCTTGGAATCTATTTCACTTAGGCATACCAATCATTACATAATTCTAAACTGATATTATTTAAGAGTTATAATTATTTAAAATGCAATACTTACATAACATATTCTCTCTGTACTCAAAACAGAATATTGTTTATTGAAACTATTTAAGAAACAATTTTAATAGCTGGAAACCACAACGCTAGAGTATAACAGATGATTCCGAAACCACATCTATACTAATATCATAAAGAAGTAAAATTTGTTTGTTTGTTTGTAGGTGGTAATCTCCGGAACTACTGAACCGATTGAAAAAGTTTTATTATTAAAAAGCTTCACTACCCCTGAGTAACAACATAGGCTATAATTAATTTTGAAAAAAACATTTTTATTTCAATATTTGTAAATTTAGTGAGACAAAATTCTTAGGTTAGGCCTAGACTGATGAACCAACACATGGCATATTTCTTGAATGTATTTACATTCATTACCATAGCAACCAATTGAATAAAGTAACAGATAAAACAGACCTGTTTGCTCTAATATTTCCATTAACACCGGATTTCAAACTTTGAAGCAATTATTTGTGTTTCTAACTTTTAGTTTAGGTTTTTATTAAAGTGTAGACCTGAGCCTTGCTGGTTTTTGTAACCGTTATTATAACTGCTGTTATAAAATATACGAAATAATTTGATTTAAACATTTAACATTATTTAAGATCTTAGCTTTGGGGTTATTATTAATCCTACACCTTTATTATAAATAAAACAGTCCTCTGTCATAGCTCAACCGCTATGGTACTTGCCTCATAAGCAAGACGTCCCGGGTTCAAATCCCGCGGGGGACCATAAAATATTAAAAGCCCAAAAAAACATGCTCGCTAGCCGAAAGGCACAAAGTGGCATGGAAAGCAAAAAAAAAATATAAATAAAACATAACATGAATATGTGTATAGAAAGTTCCAACGGGGTTCGCGTGCGGAGCAAGCGGGGGTTCCCCCTAGTTAACCATATTAGTGATAGTGACCTCACATGTATGGCATACAATTAATTGTGTTTATACTAATTTCATTTTTCATTTAAGAAATACGCCTATAAATTGTGGTAGATCCATCTGAATTAATCGAAATATTATAAAGTTGTTTTCTTAATTAATACCAATGTATTTTTAAATATCACCACAGTAGCTTCAGAGTTATGCTCAGAGTTACCTGTTATAAAATATAAGTAAATATTATTATTTATCTTCTCTGTTCATGACCAAGCATTATAAACTACTAGCTGTAATACCTAACTTCGTACTTGTAATAAGTAGGGAAGCCATTATCTTCAGTGAAGTTTTAAACTAAAACCGCCAATTTGGTGAAATTTTCCCTTTCGTACCGAAATAATGCAATAAAAAAATTAGTTAGGCTACTTGCATATATACGACAATGGTGATTGATAACAACGCCGACAACAGCTTATATGTTCATGAGTATTGCGCCATTATAAATATGTCGTTCAAAAAGTGTGTGACAAAATTTACGTATTTTGTATTTTTACACGTAAGTTCCAAGAGTCGGGGTGTTGTGCGATTATTTTACACGGAATAAGCATTAAACGGTTACCTAAATGCTAATCTGTTTGTAATTATTTTTGTAATATTGAGTGGAACTAACCCCTGGAATAAGATTTTAAAGAGTTTTTCGGTCGAGTCGTACTAGAGTTTGTAGGCGCAATTTTCTGGAATAAAAAAATGGTTTGTATAAAAGTGTGTTTTACATAAAAAGTCGTATGTTACTAACGGATTGTTAACGATTTCGGAACTACCTGTTCTGCTCTAGCGTTGAAGTCTCCCGTTATACAAAATTGTCATTTTAAAGTACAGTGTATTAAGTTTAATTAAATTGTATTGTTTTTATTATGAAAAATTAATCTTAAGGGAGATTTAGAAGTTAGGGTAGATGCGATGTACAGGTAACCAAATTAAATAGCCTATATTTATATTTTTCCAATGTTTGGTGTTCTAATTAATTACAGTCTTCCGTGTGTTTAAAAAGTGTAAATCAGGTGTTCATGATTTTATTCAACCATCCTTAACTTTCACTGAATACACAGGATATTCTAACTTATAATGACCAAGATGTAAACAAAATTAACATAAATTCTAAGAAACATAGGATAAATAATAACTCGAATATGCTTGATTCCAATCTATTGGATACTTCCTGCATCTATAGCGCTGACAACGTCGTAAACCTCAAGGAAGAAGACGGAACAACTTTGTGGAAAGCTACTTCCTGAGTTGGCTTACGGATTTGTCTATTTGACCTGCACAATGAAAGTTGTCTTCCAATACTCTAGGTGGTAGATGGGTGTATAATTAATGCAGATAGTCTGGACGTGTGCTTTTTTATCCTCCAATTAGCGGTGCTCACGGCTTTACCCGCTTCGAGTGTGTGCGGTTATCGTGCCCTAAAACGAAATAGAAAGTAAACATTACACTTCACATGAATGTTGTAAATTATTTTGTATACAGAAAATAACTAATGTGTTATTAAATAAACGGTACCAGATAACTGCCACATACTTTATCCCAGTTGAAACTTTATACCTCCAAAAAAGTAGCATAGTAGGTGGTTATTTAGAATTGCAAAAGTAGGAAAATGTTACAATGGAAAATATTAGATGCATGTAACACACATCCATATTATATTATTATTATTATTTAAACTATTCGATCGATTTCGAACAAATTTGCACCAACCATGTCAATTAGGCCTGTATAGATGCACGAAAAGAGGTTTTGAAAAATTTTGAAAAACAACCCCCTTTTTGGCCAAAACCTCAAAAAATCTGTTAAATTATTATTATTATTACCTAAACGAGAATTTTTAGAAAGATGCGGTTTTTTGCATATGGTAGGGTAGGCCTACATTAAAGGCTACAAATAAGCCAAATTTTATCAAAATATTTAGAGCCGTTTTGGAAAAATTTAGAATTTTCTCGTTTTTTGGTTATTTTTGGGGAGTAAAACCCCTTAAAAATCAAAAATTTGAAAAAATGAAAAATAAACGCCTGGAGATATTCCAGAACTACACCTACATACCAAATTTCATCAAAATCGGACCGTTGGTATGGTCTCCAGCTCTGTACACATCCTTACAGACACACAGACACACGGACAGACATCACCTAAAAACGACTTTTTTGGGTTCAGGGAGCACCGAAACAGATAATTCCACTAAAAATTCAATTCGAAAAATTGGACGAAAACAATACTTTCTCCATATACTCCGTATTTTTTTTTAAATATCGGGAAATTACGTTATAGATTACCTGAAAAAAAATTACCTGAAAGCTGCTTATGTATTACGGCTATGTATTATACAGGGAGGTTGGTGAAAGTGTTTAAAAAACTATGGTGTTAAACTGCTAAAAATTTTAAGATTTACTTAAAAAATCAATACTTGGGCAAGTAAAACTGAAATTTGTTGACTGCGCATGCTTGTTTTGTTTCGTTTAACACCATTTTCAGAATCTGTAGACAATTTCCAACCAGAAATGACTTATACTAAAATTTATCACTGAAAGTTAAAGTTTATAGTCATTGTACAAACAATAAGAAGATAAAAAGATTTAAATCTCTCCTATGCTTTATAGTTTAAAAGGTCTCAAATGTAATTGTGCACTTAAGGGTCTGCTGTATTGGCGACCTCCTGGGATTTTTATCGCATAAGAGCAATGTTAAATTTCAAACCATTTATTTCGTTTATTTTTTATCATAAAATTGTTTGCAAGTTCTCATTTTAAGCACAGTCACAATACGCATCCGTTTTGCAATTTACATTTTTTTTAATGCTTTTGATTTGTCATGTAATTGACATTTTGTAAGTACAAAGTTTGAATTTTTTTCCTAACACAATAAAAAATTAATAATGAAAAATATTTTGCAAGCCGGATCCGAAATTTTATAAAGAATATTCAGTTTTTTTTCAACATCAATTACAAAAGATAGACTTATAAAATGGTTTGAAATGAGGCAATGTCAAAGCGTTCAGCTGCAAGAAATTGCACTGTTTAGATAGGGGATACAGTGAGAAGCGGTTGCGTTTCCGGTTGCTTTCTCGTTTACTGGAGCAGACCCTTAAGACCACACGGGAGAAGTGTAAACTTTTTATTAATTAACTCAACATACGAAATGAGGAAGCACAATGTTTATTTTTTTAACACAACTTACGAAGTGAGGGAGCACATGTCCATTTCAGAGGTATTACTAATTAAACTATACGTTGGTTTTACATTAACAGATTAAGCCTATGATGTAGGACAATTTGTTACACTTATATACCCAACTCAAATATTCTAAATTAGCAATGCGGTTGTAGCCTAACCGGCTAAAGCGCTAGTCTACGGGGATGGACTCTGCTGGTTCGAATCTCGCCAAGACCAAAACTTTTTCAAAGAGATGGAATAGAGCGTTTCACATTAGGAGTGTTTCACAAAATGCATGGTGAAACGCGTGATGGTAAAATTCGATTCAGAAACAAGAAAACTATATACTCCGCTATACACACAAGTATACACATTTTTTGGACGTGGTGCGCCTATCAAAAAGTAATAATGCACGTGTGAAAGTACATAAAAAAATGATGTAACCAATATTTGTCCAAATATTTTCTTTATCTTACACAGCGTATCAAAATCAGTGTTGATGTTATTCCGGAACTTATTACTAAACGAATGACAGTGTTCCAATTTATTTTATTCAATACTTAGCGTATTGCCACTGAAAGTTATTTTTTCTTTTGCACTTCATTAAGTTGTCATCAAAGTGAAAATATAATTCAACATCCGCTTAGAGTTTCTTGTAGCACATTTAACGTTTCTTCTACAACCGTTTCCTACACAACGGGGGCAAATTTCTTTGGTTAGGTTTGCGGTCGGTCACTTAAACTGCACTAATCGTTATGCATGCATAGTTATGTTCCATTTCTTCAATCTTATGATCTCGATTCCGCCTTGCCTGTCGTTTCTCTGTTAATAGTGGTCAATTTATAACTTGTGGTATTTGTTACTTGCCCAATGTTTAAGGGGGGTTTGCTACTGTAAAGGGTGAAATTTTGTGTTAATGGTAAAAATGTTTTGAAAATTTGTTTCCTGGTGTAGTATATGCTGAAAAAAAATACAAAAATATAAAACATAAAATGTTTGACTTTTATCATGAAAAAAAAAATTAAAACTGGGATTTCGATGATTTTGCCGGGGCATTTTTGAAGCGAAATAACTATAAAAGTACTTAATGGATTTTGCTGGTTCTTAATTTTTCTTAAAGCTAATACAGCCTACTACAAATTTAGGTAGAATTATGTCGTTAAACCTCAAATCTTTTTTTTATCTAACTTAACATTAAATTGTTTTTATTTTTATTTACAGTTTTACAAATTATTTTTTTATTTATGATATATGAAAGTTACAAACATAAATCTACCTAATTATTTAGCTAAAGATGTATGGAGTGAGTGGTAAAAATTTAAGTAATTCACTTTAAATGGTTCTTGAGATATATCGAATTTTGTCTCTAAAAACATGAAATTCTCACATTTCGGGAAACGGAAATTGAATGAAAAGGTGTACTTCAATGTGGAATACATAAAAAAAATGTGAAAAATGCCTAGGTAAATAAAGCTATTTATGTGTTTATACTTTATATTATGCCTGGTTATTTTTAGAGGGTAATTGATAATAATTTTAAAATATATGTAGGCCAAAACATAATTTTGTTATACAACCAGACAACAATTTGGACTGATTTTTCTCCTCCGCAGCATTGTTTAAATTTAGTTTTTCTGGTATATATGTAAAGAAAAAATTATTTCAATTGCATTTTTCATGTGTGTTAGAACCTCTAGTACAAAAAATGCAAAAAAAGTATTTCCAAAATTTGATGGTTTTTGAGTTTAGGAAGTGAGTGTGGATTGGAGAGCGAGGCGAATGGTTAAAAAAAATATATTTGTGCTAGAAAAGTAATAGAATTATAAATAAAGTTAAGACATTTTATAAAAGTAAGACTGTCCATGATTATTGTAATCGCCTTGTAATGTTGCAAGTGTGAGCGATTGAAAAGTGATTGGGTATTCCTTGTTAGCAAAAAGATAAAATTGTAAAAAAATACAAACCATACAAATAATAATTCCATCACGCAGCTGAACCACTGACGTAAGTTTAGCGAATATCCAAAATTAAATGTATATAATTTAGGGTTTCAACCAACTATTTTTGAAATTGGTCTACTCACAAAGGCACTGAATCGCTGCCTCCGTGTACGAAATACATTAGTGGAATTTCGCATCGACTCGCGCGCTGCTTCGTCCCACCTGCAGAGTTTTAATACACAATGCATTGCGTGCTTCGCACGCCAACCTCCGTATGGGAGGATTTTCAATACCTCGGCTTATGGATTGCTTCGCTTCGCTCGCAGCGTACAAACTCGATCAGAAGATGCAACCACGGTAAAATCCACCAATTTAATCGATTTTCTCTAAGGTCGTGTAAAAAAAATGTGCAGAATAATTCCTACATTTATTTTTGTAGATAAAAACCTAAGAGAGTCTCATTTTAGTACGAAAAATTTCTAAAAATAATAACTTCCTGTCATAAAACCGTGCTTCTGGTTGTTGGATTTTTGTGGCTGACTAACTCGTCCGAGCTGCTTGTACGGCTAACCTGTGTACCAAATTTGGACCAAATCGGACTTAAAATGCGGCCGTTAGAGGGCAAACACATACATACAGTATATACAATGTTTAATGACACCCCAAAACATTCTGTTTGGAATCATTATCGGTGCTCATTTACTCCCCGACCATAGGTCTCACCATAAGGGTCACTGCAAAGTTCATCTTTCCTATGGAAATTCGCTAATAACACTCAATTTTTACTTTCTCACTATACTCTACTATAGAGAAAGTACAGTGTTCGCAAAAAAAAATCGATGTTGAGATTTTTGTCGAAATATCCGTTTCGGGACCCCCTGAGTCCAAAAAAGTGTGTTGTACAAAATGTCTGTCTGGATGTATACAAATCTAGAGAGAAAACTATTCGATCGATTTCGAACAAAAATTTGCGCCAAACATGTCAATTAAACTTGTATAGATGCGCGAAAAAAGTTTTTGAAATTTTTTGAAAAACAACCCCCTTTTTGTTCAAAAAACGCCAAAAAACCAGTTATTAGTTTTTTATAAAAAACGGCTCTAACGATTTTTATAAAATTTGGCTTATTTGTAGCGCTTAATGTACCCTACCATATGCAAAAAACCGCATCTTACAAAAAAAAATTATCGTTTAGCTAATAATAATAATAATAATAATAATAATATTTATTAGTTACTCTCCTAACATAGGCTTAGAATTGGCGTGCGAAGCACGCAATGCATTTTGTATTGAAAATTCTCCCAATACGGAGGTTGGCGTGCGAAGCTCGCAATGCACTGTGTATTGAAAATACTCCCAATACAGGGATTGGCGTGTGAAGCAAGCAATGCGCTGTGTATTGAAAATACTCCCAATACGGGGGTTGGCATGCAGTACACTGTGCGTCGGCCGCTTCTCATAGTGTTCAGTGTCAAGCTCACATGTGCGTCCTTGGCAGTGAAATTGTTAATAATTTAAATATGTTTGTAAGAAAGTATGTGGCAGTTTCTGGTACCATTTATTAATTAAGTTATAATTAATTGAATAATATACAGAGGGTCTTTTTTTAAATGGGCCACCATTGGTAGGCCTATCTTGTAAACTATAACCTGACAACAAACTTTAAATGGGGAACCTTTCCTTGTTTTTTTGAGAAATATGTAGTTAAAATATTTGTAAATGGCCGCCATTTTCCGGTCAACTTTCGATTTTGTATGTAAGGCTTGCGGTCAATCTTCCCCTGTCATCCTCCTCCCAGGAGGTCCGACAGTTCACCATTTTGTGGGCGCGCTCCTCTCTTCTGACTCTTGTTTTGCCCATCTCGCTTTTCCTCTTGTAGATTTCCTGGCGCTCCGTAGCAGCGAGCGCTATTGGAACAATTCCAGCGGTACCGCAGGCTCAAGATTCTGTACGACAAGCGGATGCGACTCGAAGAGCCGAGCCGACCATCTCTGGACCTGTGCCAGCCGTGTACCTTCTTTGATAGCACATTCCTTTATACCTTAGATCTGTACATTAGCACAGACTGTAGAGCAGTCATTAACAATCGACGCTGATATTGACAAGATTTAGAAACTAATTGAACAAAAGTAATCATTAATACAATTAGTAGTCGAGAGGAGAGCCCCAACATGGGCTCTTATGGGACTACGTTTTTTGCACAGAGTTGCGACAGATGACGACTCCATCTTGTTTTTTATGACGTAATATACACCAAATTCAGACGGATGTTAGTATAATGTGTGATAAAATATAAAACAATGTATTATAGTGTATAAGGAGATCATATTAACTAGGAATTGGCGACTGTACTGCACTGACTATGGCAAATGAAAACGTATTGTGTTATAGTGTATAAGCTGATCATAAGTAGGCTACTGTGAATAAGTGCTTTAAAACGAGAGATCTACCCTCTTTCTATCTAGTGAGATTAAATTTTGGTTTTGTAAGTGTCAATTTTATCTTACATTGGACTGCGAGAGACCCAGAACCCTACTATACATTCCAGAACAGGATACTGGAATAAAAGAAATCAGTCGCGGGACTGCCGGCAGAAGTGAAAACTGAAATGAATATAAATCGTTAGTCATATTGTTTTAAGCTGAAATTAGATTATTGTAACACTACCAAGTAAACTATTTTAACACAACTTACAAAATGAGGAAGCACAATGTCCATTTCAGAGGTATTA
>JAGFPH010005982.1:17974-32042 GCA_018207615.1 Philaenus spumarius
ACGTTGATTCTATGCCATTCAGTCAGGACAAAGCCTCTTATATATAAATACTAGCTGACCCGTACGGCGTTGCCCGTGGTGGTTGGTATTTTCAGTCTTTTTAACGTAATTGTATTCTTTTTAAGTGTTCAGTCAGTGAGTGGTATTTGGCTTTTATATATATAGATAGATCTTAAATAATAAAAGCACTATTGTCATAATAATAAAAGATCTGAAATTATGATTTTAGTAACTTTGATCCTCCCAAACCCCTCCTATAATTTCGAAATTTTTCATACCCTTTCTTAGTGAGCACCTATGGCCCTAGATTAAGCTACATACCAAATTTCATTCCAATCCGTTTGGTAGTTTTGAAGAAATCGTTTTTTAATAATTTTGATCCCCCAAAACCCCCCTAAAATTTCGAATTTTTTAAAACCCTTTCTTACCGAGCGCCTATGGCCCTAGAGGAAGCTACATACCAAATTGCATTCCAATCTGTTCTGTAATTTTGGAGAAATCGTGATTTAGTAATTTTTACCCCTCAAACCTCCCTAAAATTTCCAATTGTTTAAAACCCTTTTTTAGTGAACACTTATGGCCCTAGAGGAAGCTACATACCAAATTGCATTCCAATCCGTTCGGTAGTTTTGAAGAAATCCTGATCTAATAACTTTGATACTCTCAAACCCCCCCTAAAATTTCGAATTTTTTCAAACCCTTTCTTAGTGAGCACCTATGGCCCTACAGGAAGCTACATGCCAAATTTAGTTTCAATCCGTTTGGTAGTTTTTGAGAAATCGTGATGAGTGTGTCAGTGAGTGAGTGAGTGAGTGAGTGGTATTTCGCTTTTATATATATAGATTTCTTGTGCCTTTAACAGTTACGCAAAATTAGAGAACTATACTTTAAAAAATCCGTTATGACTGATCTACTGCCCGTATCTTTTGTTCCATACACTACCATCGGTACGGATTCTTTAGCCTTGAGCCCATTAGTTGCAATAATTAACAAACAAAAGGACATATTTAGCGGGTGTAAAGAAGTTCCTTCACCTTAACACAGCGCCGAGGTTAATTAGTTTTAAAACCGTGAGGTTGTTTATTGTCTCGACTCAATGCCGTATTGTACGCTCAAAATGCGTTTAGTGGTTTATGAATGAGCTAGGGACGTGAGAAGAAATGGTTCTCCGAAGTAATTTGTATCAATGAATACTTAACGTTAAGTATCCATTGCTTGTACTATCTTGTTTGTTATCTCGTGGACACCATCTTGAAACGGATAAGACAAAACCGTTTTTAAAAATTGTTAGGTGTAACGCTCGACCTATATCTAAAGTTGAAATTTCTTTAAAAACCACCCTTGAATTTGAAGAGGAAAAAATTGTGTGCTTAAGACCACACGGTAGAAGTGTAAACTTTTTAACACAACTTACGAAATGAGGAAGCACAACGTCCATTTCAGAGATATTACCAAGTAAAGTATTTTAACACAACTTACGAAATGAGGAAGCACAATGTCCATTTCAGAGGTATTACCAAGTAAACCATTTTAACACAACTTACGAAATGAAGAAGCACAATGTCCATTTCAGAGGTATTACCAAGTAAACTATATACTCTGCTATATACTCTCTATATATAGTAGAGCGTTTCAGAAAATGCGTGACGGTAAAATCCAATTCACCGCCAGCAATAAACTATATAATCTGCTATATACACATGTGTACTATTATATACATAGTAGAGCGTGACGGAATATACCGTTTCAGAAAGTGCGTGACGGTAAAATCCGATTGTTTTACAAAATGCATTTCACGTCTTTGAGTAAAATATTGAATTGTAGGCTCTGTACATTTAACATCCTTAACGGCATACACCCAATTAGATATAGTATGTTGTTGTTGACTAAGTAGTTTTTTCGCAAGAAAAAAGTAAAATAAAACAAATTGTAAAAATATACAGCTTACGTTTTCAACGACTTCTTACCTCAAAACAAGTCATATAGCTTATCTATATAATAATAAGAGGATTTGTCCTGACTGACTGACTGACTAACTGACTAACATAGGATCAGTGTGGAGTAAAAACTACAAAAATACGAAAATTTAAAGGTGAATTTATAGCTTATCTATATAATAATAAGAGGATTTGTCCTGACTGACTGACTGACTAACTGACTAACATAGGATCAGTGTGGAGTAAAAACTACAAAAATACGAAAATTTAAAGGTGAATTCTTATCTGGTCACAGACGCACACTAAGAAAAGATTTTACAAAATATTTATTTTGAATCGTAAAATAGTGAAAATTCAGAGGTTCACTCATAGCCCTATAACAAGGAGACCAGATTTTTGGAGACGGAAAACGGAACACTAATGGTAGGGGGTTATATGAAATACTTTATAAATTAACATATCACTATATCGTCTAAATTACACTTCTCTTTATTTCTCACTCATATACGTTTAATTATCAAACGCGTTTCAACGACAAAGTCGTCATCCTCAGTGATACATGAGCTACAACTGACAGATTATAACTTTTTTTAAATATAAATTCCTTTTCACCCGTCAAGCTCAAAGTGTATTTTATAATATCACTATATTGTCTAAATTGCACTACTCTTTATGTATTTTTTTTAAATTTTACAAAAATAAGAATAATGAACTTTTATTTAAACTAAAAAATAAATTTCATTTAGACAAAATGTAAAAGTCAAACCACTTGTTCTCAAAATAAAAAAAAATGTTATTGCATAAATCTTTAACAAAGAACAAAACATATTATTAGATCTACGCAATAAAAGTTAGTAAAACTACGTTTAAGTTACTTAAATTAGGTAAAAAGTATACTTTTCGTATTTTTTAGACGAATGAAGTATTTTCAAAATGACAGGTTTTTGTTTAATGACTTGATGAAACTGATCTCATGAAAGACCAATATTACACTTTATCAAAAGCATGGATTTTAAAATCTTCTTATTTAACTGTGATTTATTTCCAGTCCAGATATTGTTTACTAGGGTAAACACTCTTTCAACAGCAGAATTTGTTCTGGGTAAAGAGAGAAAAAATTCAACAAGGAGTTTAATATTCTTAATGGGTACATTTTGATGTGAAAAGTGAGAAAAAATTCCTACCCATTTGAGATCAATAGCGGCCATTCCTTCGCCCCATTCTTTCAGTTTTCTTGCGTCACATATTGTTCTAACGCGATATTTCATTAAATAATAATCTCATTATCATTGATGATAAAATTACTGAATTTGGAGGAAATATACTCAACACTCTTTATCACGTTTTCCCAATTTGGCCTTTCCTTTAAAACAATCCATGTAGCATCAATGTATAAAGTCCATTATAATAAAGGGAATCTAACCCGAATACTCACGAGATTAGCCGAGTACTTCCGAAGTTAGAACGTGCAAGATCGACAGTAGTTTCACGTAGGTAATAATACAACGACGTACAAAACGCAATAAAAATTGCTATATGTATTATAAAACTATTCAATGGCAGCCGAATTTTGATCGAAACGGGACAAAAGGGCGTCCCGAAGGAACTCACCGGGACAACGGGACAGAACTTCTCAAAACGGGACGTCTGGTCACCTTACCCATAACAGATAAAACAGCTGATCAAAAGTTTAGCAACACATGTTTGTTGAAGGCATTTACATGCATGACCAAAGTAACCAACTTGACAAATTTAGAATCAGTTTGTTATAATTCACAGCCAACAGCTTTTTTTAGGTTTCGTTAACAAAATAAAAACGACACAAAACTCATAGAACAAGGCTTTCTGTAATATAATTGTTCAAATATCTGTTGTTACATCTAATTTGGATGAAAAGCATAACTCAAACACGAATTTTTTTAAAACATTTGCACTCATTACAGTAGCAACCTAATTAATTGGCAAATTTAGAATAGGTTATTTTTTTAAAACCCACCAGAGATTTCAGGTTAGGTTTATATTGGTCTATTATGTAAACATGTCATTCATACAAAAAACCTGGCCCTACAGCTTGCATCAGGATCCAGGATACACCACCCTACCCCGATTCAAGTGCCTCTGTCCTAATTGTCACGTCAGTGAAAATATCAGACTATTCAATATTGTAATCTCTTTCTATTTGCTTCGCTGGGGTCGGCGAGCGAAGTGAGTACGGGAGAAGCACCTAATTAGTTCTATAACACATTCAAGTTAATATTTTGAAGTTATATTTTTTCCAATGTGTATCAAATTAATGTTCACAGGATCTTACTAAATTGATATTTCTTGAAATGAAACTAAGTGTGTCTAAAGTGATTCGTTTCTCGCTATACCTTAGGGGAACAGCTAACCCTGTATTTGCCAGAGGACCCAGCCGTAAACAAGAGTTAGCGGATTTGGTATTTATATATTTACTAGACATAAAGGTGTAACAATACTGAGCAGACAGGTTACCCTTGAACTTGGTACACTTTGGCAACAAACAAAAACTAATAGGATCGTTATCTGAGGCTATGAAGGGCGTGGTTTGGCCTTCACATTGCTTGGCTGCAATATCTGCTTCGGTCAATGCAGGAAGTCCGTTTATACCCTGTGTTATAAATGGTAAAATTAAGTGTTGTCTGCCTAAAACCTTATGAAATACCAGAAAGTAAAATTAACTGGAAGACAAAGAACAAATTGTCGAAAATGAACAATTATCATAAAAAAAGGGAAGAGAGAATTAATTGGACAGACACAGAGAGACAATAAATGAGTCTGTTGTTATCTATAATAATATTATAAAGAGGAAAATTTGGTTTGTTTGATTGTATGTAGGAAGTATCTCTGGAACTACTGAACCGATTGAAAAAATAGTTTTAGTAATAAAAAGCTACACTATCCCCGAGTAACATCGGCTATAATTCATTTTGATAAAAACATTTTTATTTCAATATTTGTAAATTTAGTCGGAAAAAAAAATGTTACGTTAGGCCTAGACTAATGAATCAACACATGCATTTACATTTATTACCATAGCAACCAATTGAATAAAATAACAGATAAAACAGCTGTTTGCTCCAATATTTCCATTAAGACCTGATTTCAAACTTTGAAGCAATTATTTGTATTTCTAACTTTCAGGTTAGGTTTATATTAAAGTGTAGACCTGAGCCTTATTATTATTAAATTAGTTTTGTCTCAAATCTGTAACAGTATTTAGTATACACTTAAAGGTGAAACAGTGAAGTTATGAGAGAAAGTCTGTATCTATTTAGGCACCATTTATTTTATACTGTAGTATGAATAGTCTAGTAACAGGAGTGAATGTTTCAACAGGATCAGAAATATAACTTTTGGTGGGCAAAATTTGGCAAACTTTTGACGCTCAATATTTCCCTAAAGAGAAAATTTTTTAAAAGTTTTCCATGGTAGGTAAATATATCCCCGGACCCCTCACTCGTTTGCCGGGGGAGAATACTGTTTAATCCCCATACCCCCTGGTCTAGCCCCCATTATAAAATATCAAATTGGCGCCCATGACTCTGTATAAATATTAAGATTCGTATTTGGTAAAATCAAAATATAATTTTATTGAGAAAAACTTTGAGTTATTACCTATCACAGCCTATATTCATCTAAAATCTAGAGGAAATATACTTTCAAAAATATTTTATAAGACTATATTAAGAAGCGGTGGTTGCTCCCTTAAACCGTAATTTCAACACGCTACAGTGTTTTCCTACAGCTGCATAACAAAGTACGTTTTTGTACACTCGCAGCAGTTCGCAAACTAGACTACATGTGTTCAGAGTCAAGTAATTATACATATTTGTTGTACTTTTACCGCACGAAACATTACTTTGCATCCTGGGGTAGACCAGATGTAGACTACGTTTCGAAAATGTTGATTGTTGTGCTGCTCTTGGTGGCACATATGTGAACTACAATACGGTACTATCTAGAATGCACAAAACATTTATTTGTTAACTAGATTGTAATTTTAACACGTTTTGTTTAGTAAATCAGATCTTTTTAAAAACTAAAACACTAATTTAAAATGCATCCGAGGCTGTGTCTCAGGGATTAAATGTTTATTTCGTGCGACAAACTCGACTTTGCACCCTTGATACAAAAATAGGTATAGTAGGTTCAAATCCGGCTGTTGTCGTCGGCTTTTCCGCTCTCCTTATAACGTCACAGATAACGATCGTAAAACAAGGCATATTTTTGTTTACCAAACAGTACATTAACCGATCAGCTGATTATGCTAAATGCGTGCTCATGCGCACAACTCTCCCTAACCGTCATAACTTTCCCGGGTTTCTCTACACCTGCGAACAAGTTAACGAAAGTTGATCGGACGGTATAATGCTATCGGATTGACATGTATGGAAACCCATACCAAACAAACTACTGGACTGGCGTTGCGTCAGACAAGGAGTGCGTTGAAGTCACTGGACGGTCGAGTTATTTCTTTACACGGTTCAAGTAGGCGATTTAGCTTTATTCACTATAGTTGGGTAATGTCTGGAACTGCTTTAATTTACGTGATGAGTAGGTTTGTTAGATTCTTTAAACATATAATAATATAATTAGCTAAGTTTATGTATTTCAACTTCTAATATGTCTGATACACAATTTGGTGGATCAATTTCAAATTTTTTTCATTTTTTTAAATCTTTGATTTTTAAGGGCTTTTACCCCCCAAAAATTGCCAAAAAACGATAAAAATCAAAATTTCTCTAAAACGGCTCTAACGATTTTGATCAAATTTGGTTTATTTGTAGCCCTTAATGTATCCTATCATATGGAAAAACCCGCATCTTTCTAAAAATTCAAGTTTAGGTAGTAATAATAATAATAACAACTGATTTTTGGGTTTTTTTTTTGCCAAAAAGGGGGTCGTTTTTCAAAAAATTTCAAAATTCTTTTTCGTGCATCTATACAGGCCTAATTGACATGTTTGGTGCAAATTTGTTCGAAATTGATCGAATAGTTTAAACAATAATAATAACTAGTGGACCCGGCAATGCTTCGCTATTGCTTGATTTACCTAACCTAAAATTATATTCAGTTTTTTTATCCAAATCAGTTGTTGATCAAAATCAGCTGTTGATCAAAATCAGCTGTTTTAAGCTTTTCATACGAACAGCTGTTTTTTGTGCCCCTGATAAAATCAAAAGAAATCTTTCTTCTTCTTCCTTAAGATTGACCTTCCATAAGATTAACATTGAAACTTTGAGGGCCATTGGGGCGTATCCCTGAGGACCGATGTAAATTATAACGGGATTCTGCTCATCTACAGGACACTACCTTTCTAACGGTATGCGCGAATTTCTCCTACGATGCATACAAGCTGAGAAAAAAGGACGACAAGTTTTGTGCTTGCCTATTAATATATATAGATATAATATAATATGGATGTGTGATACATGCATCTAATATTTTCCATGGTAACATTTTCCTACTTTTGCAATTCTAAATAACCATCTCCTATGCTACTCTTGGGTATAAAGTCTCAACTGGGAGAAAGTATGTGGCATTTATCTGGTACCGTTTATTTGTTTATAGTTCATGAACAAATTCTGACAGTTTACCTTCAAACTTCGATAGGTAAAGGTTCCTAATGCGCGCATAAAACTATTGGCAAGAAAAGCTGAATTGCAGAAGACAAAATTATCTTTTGTTTGTAATGTATTTAAAACATTATATTTACAAGTATAGTATAAAAGGGCGTGTATATCATAACTTAATTGAGTCTATCAGTTAAATAGTTACTAACTTGGTTTTGTTGTGTGTTTCAGGTCAGTTGATATACATGCGTCACATTTACAGTAAGTTAAAAATTTTAATTTATAACATTTTATAGCCTATTTATACGAGCTTGAAGCGTCGAATTGTTCTGACGGTCAGCCGAAAAGGTAGATTCACATCAGTGTTGCCACATCTGTAAATTTGAATTATCTTATATTCAGCCCAAAACTATCGTACTGTGGGTGCGAAATTTCGCTTTTAATTTTAGTACAAATCACTATAAGCTAGGCTAATTTTGGTAATTTATGAGTAGCATGGTTAGCCCATCATGGGCTCTTGCGGGACTACGTTATTTGCACTTAGTTGCGACAGATGATGACGCCATTTGGTTTTTTAGTGACGTAATATGCACCGACTTCCGTAATTATTATAACATTGTTGTGTTTACTGTGTTGGTCTGGGTTGCCGACAAACCAATTATTACACACAACTTGACTATTATCCTTCCTCCGATTGTTTTGACAGTTACACTATCCGATATGGAATTAAAAGTGCTCCAAAAAAGGTATATTTAACACCATACCTTTTTGAACGTCATTTTGAAACGCGTAATTTGATTTAATCGGTTATTTTTATTAAAATATATCATTGTTAGGTTAGACTTCGTGCCAAGTTTGAACTCTTTCGGTCAAACTGTTTTTTATAGTGAATTATTTTGTTAAAAACAAAATGGCGGATATATGAAAAATGAAGGATTTATGGAAAATATTTTATTCTTATTTTGACCCACAGAACCATTTTCTGAAGTTTGGCACTTTACTTACATGACACCTTGTATGAAACACATTTAAAAATATAGTATAACTTAACTTCGGTGTAAATCCACCTTACAGTTTTTTCTAATATCATACTTTATGTTATTAACGCCTAACTTTGTAAAACTGTGAAATGCATTTAAACACTTTAAAAGTATTAATTGCAAAATTAAACCCGTCATATTGTTCTGTACTTAGTGGTTTATACAAATCATTTATACTTGATTTAATTTGCAAAATCTTTTATAACCCTTTTTTAAAAAAATCTTCATTATTTAGAGCTTTTGGTTAGGTTAGGTCACATATATAATCATAATCTACACAGATGTAACTGGAATGTAAGAAGTGTAATACCAACTATGCTGTTTTCCACATTGAACGACATTTCCTTTGACTTGGTAATACATCTCAGTTGTAGTCAACTGTCTTGAGGGATATAAATTTGAACTTGATTGATTAATAATTTTTAACAGTGGATTCTCGTGAAATTTTCTCTGTGGTTAGGTTAACTTGATTCTCACGTCATTGCAAATTTAGTTTTCAAAAATTGGGGTTCTTGCGAGTACGAAAAAAAGTTGAAAACTTGACCACTATCCTCTCTTAGACTATCCCCTTTTTGAGATACTGAAATTGAAAAACATTTCTTAATATTAGTGGTATGCAAATTAATGAGGTTGCAATTTATTTCCTTTGTCTCAAACAATACATCTGTGACGGCTTGTACGTTACAACCAGTCTGTTTGGGACTTTTTACCTAATTGATAGAGTTCTGGTTAAAATCCGAAAGCAAACAATTCCGACATCGTCTGTCCTTTCAACTACTTTCAGTCCTACATAACCTCCAGCTAGTTGTATAGTATGATTCTTCGGCGGTAACAGGTGTTTTATGATGTTATCTTGCGCGTTCATCATTCCATGGTTGATTCTGCTAATGAACAGCTGTTCCGAAGAACCGCAAGAAGATCAGAACATTATCTGTACGCTGATAATTCTAGATCCCGATCCATCAGATATGGATTGCTTTTATCGCAGCCGAAACTTGTAGAGAAGATTCCTACTTCGTGGAAAGATATTGCGATTCCTCGTTCCTCGCACTAGTGATCAAATCAAGATGGCCGACAGGGCGTACGAAACTAAAAAATTATCCAATAAGAGGACTTTTATGGCACTTTCGAAAGGGATAAAATTCGAAAATAATTACCAGTGGTAATTACTAGTTTCGCTCACCATCTCCTACGGTGACGCGCGGCTTCGTGGGGAAGCAAATGAAAACAAATTATTGTATACTTGGAAAGAAGCACTACTGAAGCAGGGTAGCTGGAACCTGACGCATGCGCAGTAGGGGCAGAGGTTTGCGTGAATCACAGGAGAATAAGGTTTTCCAAACTTAAATTATGTTCAATTATAAAACGCTTCACTTCCCAATTTATGTAACGTAAATACTCGAAAACTAACAAAAAACATTTTAAAATATTTTATTTGATCACAACAGTGAAATTGGACGCCATGCAATATATGTCAGGCCAGTAATAGAGTACTGTAGTGAAGCCTGTACTACCTCCACCCAAACCAACCTAGCGAAGTACGTCGTAGTTCAAAACTACGAATCATCACGGGAGCAGCCATATCTAGCTCCATTGCAGCTATGCACTTACAAATTGGTATTGAGACCCTAGACGCTAGTAGAGATAAGAACACCTTGAAATTTTGGGAAAGGGCCAAAAGAGGGGATGCTAATTACTGGAACAACTACAAACCTGCCTAACACCCATACTGCACGCCAAATCGTTGCTACAAAAATACCAGCTAACAATGGGCACTCTTGCTCCTAAACAGCACTTCAACTCAGTTGTCACAGCCAAACTGGACCTTTTTTTCCACAACGTAGGTGTAAGCTCTACCAGCCAACACCATTAACCGGCACTCCCAGTAGTGTGGAGCTCTTAGCCACTAAACCACCTCAGCTTTTCCTTCCTACATCACACTGGAACTGCTGCTAGCATTACTTCAGTGAGATGTTTGTCTGTATTTCCTAGTGTCTAAATTCTATGTCACAGGTTCACTTTGGGAGATTGTTCTCTTTTTGCTGTAGGATTAAAATCACTCACTGCTTGCCAGTTTTCTCTACTCTTCAACATGATCTGTATAAATGAAGCCAATATCAGGCATGGTATTTGTGGTTTTCTTCAGGTCCGCTCTGTCACTTATCCACCTTTCATATTGAAAAGGGGTATGCTCTACCGAGTCCTCCACTTCTTTACAGTACTGGCAGGCTGGCGTATATCTAATCCTAAATCTGTGGAGATAAGCACCGAAATTGCCATGACACGTCCAATGCCTGTGTTAGGTATCAAACTGGACCTATTATAGCTCAATTGCTCCAAGATCGAATCAAACCCAGCCGAACTACGTAACTGTTCCCTACGTAACTGTTCCACAATGTATACCCATGTACAGAATGGACACACATCTACACAGACGAATCCTACAGTGATACCAGAGCTAAATGGGGCCGGTGCTGGTTGATATATATATATATATATATATATATATATCCCCCCATCAGCCAAGTCGTATTCCTGGTTGATTCCCAAGCCGCTGTTTCCGTTCAAGCAACAACAGCAACCTACTGACTGTCTCCGCACCATTAATTGCAGAACTGATCGAGGCAGGCTGGGTTGTTCTCCTCCAATGGGTTCCCAGCCACGTGGACATCCCAGGCAATGAAAAAGGCGATAACCTAGCAAACAGGGAGCTGCAACTGAACAACCGACAGCATCAGTCACACAAAATCGGATAACAGTCACCATCAATAACGCGACCAAGAACCTCCTGAATTACCGCAGCAGTGGCAAACGGCGAAAGTGCCTAGCCACTGATGGGCCGATTTCAAGAAACTTTGAAAGATCCACAACTGTCGCCCGTTTTCGTACAACCATGACTACCTGCAGGCCCATCTACACCGCTTCGGCCTAGGTGATGACGACATATGTCCTCTCTGCCTGCCGTGTAGGATGGATAGCGGACACCTGTTCGCCTGTCCAAACCTTCATCACCTGGCTGACGACAACTCTTTGCGCTACTGGGAGGATCGACGTCAAATGGCTGAACAGTCTCGGACAGGCGTTGACTAAAGTAAAGTAAAGTAGTATTGTATTAGGTTCAGACATGTTAAGTCGATGTTACAATATTGACAAATCTACAAGTTTACAATCGATAACTTAAATTGGACAATTTCATTTTGCAAAAGTGAACGTTGTGCTTACTTCTCACAACTATATTAGATAGTACCTAAAATGTTAAAAGAAACTTAGCCTAAATTGAACACCCCTTTTCGTGAAGCTAACGTAAAAGTTAGATGAGTTTTTTGGCAACTTGTCAGGAATATATTCAAGCTAAATAAATATAAAATCAACTTTTATTTAATAATTCATACTAGTAAACTCCGCCCCTAGCTCGTTTCGCTCTCCAATCCACGCTGCTAAGCAAATGCAAACAGATTATTTCAACTGAGATATTTTTACGGACTTGATGATTGATTAGGACAAAGGCACTTGGATCGGGGCAGGGTGGTGGGTAGCAATAACCTAAGTCCTTACGCATGTGCAGTAGGGCCAGACTTTTGCTGAATGACAGGATTATTTCTATAAAATAGAGAGATTACCCTTAACCTAATTCTTACACTAAGTCAAACGGTTACTTATTTGGTATGCTCAGTTGCCATCGTATCTATGAATGTAGTATTTGCAGGATTTCTTTTTTTCCAGGTTATTTTTAGTTTATATTACTGTCATTTAAATTATTTAATAAGTGTTTCTCTTTAATCTTACAGTTTAACATTGATCAGTGGCAATATGCTTAGGTTGGCACTTATCTTCTTCCTGCTGGGATATCAACAGGGAGGTGTATTGCGAACTTACTCCAAAATACACATCAAATTAAAAAATAATAATAATGTGGATGGAGGAAGAGTCTTGAATAGTAACCAATATACTTAAAATAACCTAGACCAATTATTATTGCCCTAATAATCATGTACCTTTCTGACCTCGTTACCCTGACCATGCGTTATGTGTGTATGTGGGATAATAAAACCAAGAATGATTTCCCATGTGTCCGATGTATGCTGGATCACTTTACCAGCGTAGGATGATGGGAGTGTCTGCCCAGGAAACACTGAAGGTCTGGGCATAAGTGAAGGGTCGCTTGGAATTATACATTCAAATCGTTAACCAGTTATGCATCCGAAAAGGTCAGACATTTAATAGAAATTCTAAATATTGTTAACGAAACGGAAGACATTATTAAAGACAAGAAAATTTGTTTCAGTTTCGAGTATGTCAGATATCTGAGCATCTGTCAAATAGCCTACGAACCCTGAAAATATATTTCAAGCTGGACTCTTTAACTGGTTTTGTACACAAGGTATTTTCTTGTTTAGTTAAAAATTTATTAAAAAAGGATTACAAAAATGTCTTATTTTGTCTGTAAAAACTGTCTGAAAATCTCCCATACCAATTAGCAGACATAAACATTTTGTCAAAATATCTTGAACGGGTTTTAAAACATGTTACATCTAAACTTAAAGAGTTATTTTATGGAAAAAGGAGTAAACTAGTTAGTTTTGGTTGTACTTAACCCAACCTGGCGCTTCGTCTGGTCTCGAAGGTAGCTGAAGTATCTGTGGATGAGGGTGGAAGTAAAGGAAACGGTGGTTGGCGCGCTTCCAAGTTACAGTAATTTGGCTAATACTTAGTCTTCGGCTTGTCTCAGAGGTAAGCCTAAGCGTAGTATCTTTCTGGATAGAAGGCTCGAATCTCGATTAAAGATTTCAGATAACTTTTCATATCTGTGGAGGAGAGCGGAAGTAAAGGAAACAGTTGTTGGCACGCTTTCAAACAACGGAATATGACTAGTACTTGGTACCGTAGTGTGGAGGATGGGACGGGATGGTGGATTACAGATGTGTGAAGGGAAAGGAGACCGGTGTTGAGTTGCTAAAGATGGGGGGTTGAAATTTTGAAGGATAAGGAGCGATATGAGAGAGACAGGATTGCACAGGATGAGTGAGGGAGATACCCATGTGTGAGTGGGAGTTAGGTACCGATGATTCCCATTTGGAAGGGGGTGGGCACTTGTTAGAGTCAGACAAAGGGTCAAGTAGGTCCGGCTAGAAATAAAAGTAAGATGGAAGACATAAATAGACAGGTCTGACGACTGATGCAACAAGCCTTTGACTTGATCATCAGGGGTGGTTGGTGGGTTGGAGGGGGGCAGTACCCCCCTAAACAAGTGTTCAGAAGGACCCAGGTTTGAATCTCGGTTAGAGATTTAAGATAGCTTTTCATATATGTGGATGAGGGCGGAAGTAAAGGAAACAGTTGTTGGCTCGATTCCAAACTAACGGAATACGACTATACTGGGTATTTCTGGTATCGAATGTAGCTGGAGTGGACAGCGTAGTATCTTTCTCGTCAGAAGAACCCAGGTTTGAATTAAGGTTAGAGATTCCAGATAGTTTCACATATGTGAAGGAGGGTG
>JAGFPH010005982.1:32052-79860 GCA_018207615.1 Philaenus spumarius
ATGGTATCGAATGTAGCTGGAGTGGTCAGCGTAGTATCTTTCTCGTCAGAAGAACCCAGGTTTGCAATAAGGTTAGAGATTCCAGATAGTTTCACATATGTGAAGGAGTGTGGAAGTAAAGGAAACGGTGGTTAGCTTCCAAAATAATGGGATATTACTAGTTGCCTGTACTAATACCTAATTTTGTCTACATTATTTATGTAAAAAATTCAACGGATGATAATATTAAGATCATTCAATTATTTTACTTTAAACTATGCCGCCATTATGCTCATTGAATTGTACTTGACCTAGATCAGTTACTTTACATTTCCTAAATTTCGTCAAATTTAATTTCTGCGTCGTATGTGAGCCTATTTTTTTAGAAATTCAATTTTATGTAGTTTCTGTACGTTGTACTCTATCCAAGTCAGTTTCTGTAGAGTAGCCATCCTCATACTTTCTACCCGTTCTACTCGTCGATACTGGACTCTTGACAGTTGTGGACAATACCTCACGGTGACAGTGGTTTACAGCCGTCATTTGACGTTTGAAGCATCGAAACACACGCTGAGGTAGCAGCTGGTTGTATATCATTTTTTGGGAAAATACAAAACCTTATTACCCACTAAGATATTTTCGGAACGCCGCTTATCCTGCGCGCTCAAGGCCGAGGCTTTTACACTGTCGGATTTCAATTTACGTTCATGGGTCGTTAAATCCACGTCCACTTGGGTTTTACGGTCCTTCTGTTGTTTTTATTCTCGGGAGCACTATTTAGACGCGTCGCTAAAGAAGCGGGAGATCAAGGACGGATCGTTTCATGGGTTGGAAAGTTCCGACAGTTTTAGGGTACCGGTAATGAAAATCTATTGTTACAATGTTATAGCTTAAAACTAACAGCTGGTGGTTCTAGACAGCTGTTTATTATTAGTCTGTCGTTGTTGTGGCAACTAAACCCGAACTCTGTGTATTTAAACTCTTATACAGATTTACATTTGCTTAAAGTTAAAGTTGTCACCTCTTAACACCACACCGCATCACGACGTCAATGCATTTCTATTGCTAGACGAGCCCTATACGCAATGACGAGTCCTATACGTTCATTGGGGGTTTTACTTAACAATTGTAGTAAAATGTTTCAAAATAATCGAAAGCAGGAAATCCAATTCATACCCTGTTAGCTGTAAAGCTTGTCAACCACTGTTTGCTTTATTTCCGCCCTCTTAACACAAATGTCGTAGTACGCGTTTAAGTAACACGTTTAAGGCTCTGCTCTAGTAAAATAGAAAGCAACCGGTGGCTCCAACGCTTCACCCTAAACAGTGAAGTTTCATGCAGCTGATCGCTTTGACATTGCCTAATTTAAAACCATTTTTCCTGAATATTCCTTATAAAATTGCGGATCCGGCTTGCGAGTCACTTTTAATGTTTTTACTGTGTAAGGAAAAAAGTTTAAACTTGATACTTAAATAATGTCAATTACGTGACAAATGGGCGGGATTTTAAAAAAATGTGACGCGAAAAATGGGTGCGTATTGTGTATTGTGGTTGTTGTTTAAAAAGAGACGTTGCAAAAATTTTTATTAAAACAAATAAATGGTTTTAAATTAAGCATTCCTCTTACGGGATACACATCCAAGAAGGCCGCCATTACAACTGACCCGTAAAATATACGAGTACAGTCCGTGAGACGAGTGATGAAACTCGCGATGCGCGTAGGAGGGGAGGTAGAAGAGGGGAGAAATAAACCAACTAAGGTGGTTGTTTCCCTAGCAGCTATTCCGCGCATGCGCAAACGTTTTCTTTGCCATTGCGCATCCCCAAGACAGTTTCATCACTCACCCCCATCCTGTAACTATCTATATGTGTATAATGTTTTCTCTGGTGTGGTACTTTACCGCCGATAAGGGTGTGACCCACGGCTGGTTGTGTGGGGTCCTGCTTTCTGAGGAGGCCCGTACAAGTCAGAAAGCGATATTTACAAATTTGAAATAAAACGAATACAAAATATCATTAGTTTGACTTTTGAAGTTATTTATTTAATTGCCAGCTGGTAAAAGGCAAAAAAGCACGTTTGTAAATTAATAGATTTTGAGTAAAAACAAAGGTACCAGGAACTGGCACATACTTTCTCACAAACATATTTAAATTATTAAACAGATTCACTGTGACTTGTAGGGTGGGGTAGGAGAGGTGATTTTTTTATTAAAGTTGGAGATTAATTAATAAATATTATTATTATTATCTAGAGAGAAAACTATTCGATCGATTTCGAACAAATTTGCAGCAAACACGTCAATTAGGTCTTTATAAATGCACGTAAAAAGGTTTTGAACAATTTTGAAAAACAACCCCCTTTATGGCCAAAAAACCCCAAAAATCAGTTATTATTATTATTATTAGCTAAACGAGAATTTTTAGAAAGATGCTGTTTTTTGCATATGGTAGAGCACATTAAAGGCTACAAATACGCCAAATCTTATCAAAATCGTTAGAGCTGGTTTTTTTATAAATAAATAATAACTGATTTTTTGGGGTTTTTTTTGCCAAAAAGGGGGTTGTTTTTCAAAATTTATCAAAACCGTTTTTCGTGCATCTATACAGGCGTACTGGACATATTGTCTGGTGCAAATTTGGTTGAAATCGATCGAATAGTTTTCTCTCTAGCTTTGTATACATACAGACATACAGACAGAAATTTTGTAAAAATCACTTTTTTGGACTCAGGGGGTTCCAAAACGGATATTTCCACAAAAATCTCAACATCGATTTTTTTTGCGATCACTATACTTTCTCTATACTATGGTATAGTGAGAAAGTAAAACGGTTTTGTTTCTAAACTGATAGCTGAGTAAATTCTAATAATATTTCATTATTTTAACAAAAATTTCAAATTTTCTGTTCCTGTAAAAAAATACTTTTGCAAACTAATATTCCTAAAAACAAATCGTATTTATATAGTAACCATGAAACTCTTTTCCATCTCATTTAGTATTATTATTCCAAAAATATAATATTTCAGCTGTTGATAAGTAGTTGGAATAATCCTTTGTCCAAAATATATTTTACTACAAGATAAAATATCTTAGTGCTTCTCACGCCTACCCCATGAATTATCAAGCAAAACTTAGATTTTGGTCCATATTTTTCATTCGTAGTTGTTTTATTTAAGGGGAGGACCCACTGAAAATTCTAAATTCTTAACTGTATATTATTTTGAGCTATTTAAATTTTTACTATCTCTAATTAGTCTACTTGAAACAAAATAACCATTTTTGGACCACCTGTAAACTATCCCCCCTCCCCCCACCCCCCTTTTGGGTAGATTTGCAGGGTTTCACAAGAAACGCTAAGGCTTTGTAACTATTAGTAGTAGAACCATTATTGAAGTGTAATTTCAAAGAGTATAATACTGACAACAAAGTTATGCATTCATTTTAAATTATTTCTTCAGATTTTATCGCTACAAATTTTTAAACTTGAATGTTTTTTGTAATTTTTGTAATTTTTTATAAAAATTTAAAATAATAAAAACTACTTTAGATAATGGAAAGCCCATGCATAACTTTGTGCCTGTATGTGTAAAGAGCAAGCATGAAAAATTTCACTGCTGTATATCTAATACTTTTTGAATCTTAGCATTTTTAGTAAACTAACTCTTTATTTTCTCTACTTTCGGGAATCGCGCGTTTTCTAAAAATAATTGTATTTGTTATATTTTAGGCAAAATAAATGGTCCTAGTTCACCATTTAAATTTGTATTGATTACAAGTACTACTAGTATTATATTATATACCATAGAGTATAAAGAAATGTCACAGCATAAGAGTTTGTACTATAATCAGTGATTATACAAGGCTAACCCCGAAGTGGTTCACCAAAAATTCATGTGCATGTTCAACTTTAAAAATTTTTATCTCCATGAAATATATATATATTTTCATCAAGTTGTTACGTTTTTTTAATATAGGAAGATCTAAATAAAATTTTAGTAAAGAAAAAAATTTTTTTTGTCGGTTTTTGACCAGTTTTAATGGGTCCTCCCCTTAAATTAAAAGTGTTTAATAAAAAGTCAAGAATATGTGTATTGGCAAAGGATACATAAAATGTCAACCGAGGGATGTACCATCCCGACTGTCCTTAGCGCAAGTTTCTCTGAAAAAATATCCTTTCTAAAAATACATTCCCAAGTGTTATTAAATTCAGATGTTTCTTCTCCGGTACCGACTTGTGATTAAAGAAGACAAGTGTTAAACAGTTTTATCGTTCGACCGCATTCTTTAAACGCTTTCAGTTATGATTGACAACGATTGACCGCGTCAACAAGTACATAAAAACACGATAAAAACTTCCCGCAGCGAGAAGAAAGTTATCTCTAATTTTGTAGCTTAATCAGAAATGGTGTTGCGTCATGGCGGATGGATCTTCAATCTTCAAGCATTCCTTAACATACGGACAGGCATCCAAGTATGTAAGGAAATGCAAGTTTTATGTTTGCTAAGGAATGTTAAGCTGGATAGAAAGTTAGGTTATGCTCGAAGGCGGTAACGGAAGCGCTGTGTGAAATATGTGTGACATTGTTGATAGTAAGATGTCGGGGGTGGGCAAAAGTGTTGAAGGAATGTCCTGGGCATTGATAAACTAATTCACTCACCGGCTTTGATTGATTATGGTTTGTTTTGGTTTTGGTCTAACGTAGGTCTTTTCGAGCAACATTCACACATTAGTGATGGACAAAACGATTCTTTTCGCTGAATTTACTCACTCGATTGGAAAAGACTCACTTAAAATAACCGAATAATGAATCGATCATTCAAGTCGTCATTCCCACAACTCACTTGTTCAGCTGGATCGGCACATTTTCTCGCTCTTACCTTGGCTTTATCATGACTTTTTAACCCCCGACACAAACAGAGGGGTGTTATACGTTTAACTTGTGTATCTGTGTGTATGTGGCATCATAGCTCCCAAACGGATGAACCGATTTTGATTTGCTTTTTTTAAAAGATGACTTGATCGAGAGTGCTCTTAGCTACGTCTGAAGAAAATCTGTTTAGCCGATCGGGGTGTTTCTTTTGGTTATAGTTTAGAGTTAATATAGTGGACTGTATCTGTCTAAGTAAATACCTTAGTCATTAGTTGCAGTTGGATAATGTACATAAGCTCTTGGGTTTTTCTAAGATTTCTTCCTTTGAGGTTGAAGAATCTTCTATTTTATTCATTAAATAATAAACTAATTGTAATAAAAGAAATTATAAACAAATATTCAAAATAGTAGTTATAGATTTTATTAGAGAGTTCTTTATTTTATAATTATTAGAGAAAAAAAACAGTTTTAGAGAAAAAACAGAGAAAAAAAGAGAAGAAGAAAATGTAACAAAACAATAACAATTAAAGAAACATGTGGTTTTTAATAATGTTTAGTTCAATGATTTCTTGATAATTGTTTGTTTTAATGAATCCTAAACACGGGAGTTTTTAAATTTTTTATTTATGTTACTATAGGCTGCGCTTGTAGTTACTGCTGTTACTGATTTTTTATTATTGTTTTTAGTAATATGTAGAGATCTTTTTAAACAATGACTTTGAGGAAAGGGAACTTCATTTGAACCTAATTTTGATTTCCGAATTTGGAATTGGTAAGACTAAGTGCCACTTTTGCACTAATATTGTAAAGTACACGGAAAGTTGTACCAGTAATCTAAGTTGACATCCCCGGTCCTGATCTGACCCCCCCCCCCCCCCCGAAAAATTTTCCTGGCTACTGCCTTGTATCTTATATAAGTATTTATCGTGTATGCAGGTATTTTGATTTCCTTGACTAATTCTCCTAGCTATTGGTTTTCACCTAATATTTACTTTTATTAAAAATGTTAAGCTAAATTATTGTACTCTGATATGCGATAGCTAATAATTCCTAAATATAATGATTTTACCGCTACACCTATAACAGAAATAGAAATACCAACTTAGTAAAGAGAAATTTAAATTAATAATAATTCGACCACGCAGCTGAACCGCTGACGTGAGTTGAGCAAATTTCCAAAATTAAGTTTATATTCCTATGTTTTAGTGTTTCGCACGCCATTCCGCATATTGGGAGTAAGTTCAATACACAATGCATTACGTGCTTCGCACGCCATTCCTCATTTTGGGAGTATCTTCAATACACAAAGCATTGCGTGCTTCGCACGCCAACCGCCGTATTGAGGGTAACTTCAATACACAATGCATTGCGTGCTTCGCACGCCAACCCCACGTTAGAATCCACCACATGGCTTTGTGAACCGGGTACTTCTCTGATATTTTACGTTTTGATCGAATTTGGGGGAACCAAGCGAGCTATAAGGTCGTGTATAAAAACAAAAAGTGCAGAATAACATCCTACATTTATAATTGTAGGAAAAACTCAAAAACAAATTCATTCTCGTAGGAAAAATCTAAAAAATAGTTACTTTCGGTCAAAAAACGTGCTTCCGTTTTTGAATAGACCGGATGAATAGACCTACTTCCTAAATTGTTGGTTGAAACCCTAAAACATAGGCCTATAAACTTAATTTTGGAAATTTGCTCAACTCACGTCAGCATTTCAGCTGCGTGGTCGAATTATTATTGAGATAAAACCCCCCCCCAAAAGTTTCATTTTAGTACGAAAAATCTTCAAAAAATGTACTTCCAAAGATAGATAATCGTTCAAAGAACTCGTCCGAGTGACTACAGAAAACCAACGTATGTATTAAATTTGAACCAAATCCAACGTTAAATGCGGCCGTTAGAGTGCGAATACATTTACACGTGCAATGTATAAATGAATATACATCGACGTAATGAATCATTAAGATTACCCACATTACACGTTTCCACTTAATTGATGACCCGTCATCCTCGGTAAAGCAAACTATCATTACGACCACCGTATAATCTACTAACAAAGTAATTCCATTGTTTCAACTGGACGGGCATTCATCCGTTTAGTCGCGCTTCCTAGTTGATTGTGTTTCCCGTAATAACAACAGTTAGCAGTTCTCATTGATCATTTCCAGAGCGCTGTAGAATCTACGGGGGTTTGAAACTGGAACCAATCATGACAATTGATTCCGTACGCATTGGTAGTACTACGGCCATTGTGCTCGATGCAGTGTTTGCTTTGTCATTGATGTTTCAATTCAGAGTGTTCCGCATCTGTGTTCTCGTGTTTCGGTCGCGGGATTCATCTGTGCTTTAATGTAATGAGGAAGAATCTGTGTATCACGGTTTAACCATAGATCATGAATAATAAAATAGATCATGCATGCATACGGCGGCAGTGTGGCGAAAAAAAGGTAGTCGGGAAAATATTGCATGATCGCGCCGCGGGGTGGCGCTAGGGAGAAATCATTCAAGGCATTGGTGCTACGCACCGCTTCCGTCGTTTCCCCCATAGATCGCGCCACTATCGTCGAATTTCCAGTGGATTGAAATATTGCATTGGATTGGAGTTCTATTAGGTTATCCAAATACAATGGTTTAACTAAAAAAACTACTTAAATAACAGTTTTAATAAAATAACTAGGGGCTCTGCCCCTGGACGCTCCGCGTCCCAACCCCGGCTCGGCCTTCGGCCTCAGATGGCTGCTTCGCTTTGCTCGCAGGTGGACAATTTGATAAAGAATCTCGTTAATCTTTTGCTCGTTTGTACATAGGTGACCGAGCATAAATTAGCTGTTTTATTTGGCAGCTGACTCAAACTCATTAAACATTATCTCCATAAGATTAACATGGGAAATTTGAAGGATTGTATACCGGGGCTCCTTCTCGGGTGAATAGCGGCTGAACGGATGATAATATATAAGACTTGACATATCTGTGAATGATTATGTTCAGTTTTTGATCCAAATTAGCTGTTTTATATATAATAGGTTTGTAACAACCAATGTTTGAATTGAATTAAAATATAGTTAGCATTTTTCGTTGATTTTTGTTTGTGTTTGTTTTTAGTTTGTCAATGTAACCTCAAAAAGGTAATACTACATTTGATACTGATTTGATCCAAATCAGTTGTTGATCAAAATCAGCTGTTTTAAGCTTTTCATACGAACAGCTGTTTTTGTGTCCTTGATAAAATCAAAAGAAATATTTCTTCTTCTTCCTTAAGATTGACCTTCCATAAGATTAACATTGAAACTTTGAGGGCCACTGGGGCGTAGCCCTAATGTCCTAGGACTTCGGTAAATGCTTGATGACATATCTACAGGTAATAAGACACATTTTAAAACAAAAATCATCAAAATCGGTCCATTAGGAGAGGCTGGGCGATTGGAAATAGGTTTTGACCAAATTCTTTTAATATATATAGATTGATAATGATTTGTGGGGAAGAGGATGGCCGAGATGTTAAAGGCGTTACCATACAGTGTTGAATAGTTGGAACCTCGTAGGTTCGAACCTGGCTACAGGCTCTAGATTTTCCTGCGCTATACGCTTTTTATCTGTCTTTGTTAGTCTGATTAGCATAAAGTAAGGACGTTAAAAAATTATAGCAATATTTAAAAAACCTGTGTCAAAACTGCTTAAACAATAGAAGTTTTGAATAAAGTTGAAATCTCAAGTTAAGGGTCTGCTCCAGTAAACGAGAATCAATCGGAAACGCAACCGCTTCTCACTGTGTCCCTAACTAAACAGTGCAATTTCTTGCAGCTGAACGCTTTGACATTGCCTCATTTCAAACCATTTTATAAGTCTATCTTTTGTAATTGAGTGTTGAAAAAATGAATATTCTTTATAAAATTTCGGATCTGGCTTGCAAATTATTTTTCATTATACATTTTGTATTGTGTTAGGAAAAAAAATCAAACTTTGTACTTACAAAATGTCATTTACATAAGAAATCAAAAGCATTAAAAAAAATTTAAATTGCAAGACTGATGCGTATTGTGACTGTGCTTACAATGAGACCTTGCAAACAATTGTATGATAAAAAAATAAACGAAATAAATGGTTTGAAATTTAACATTGCTCTTATGGGATAAAAATCCAAGATGACCGCCACTACAGCAGATCCTTAATGAATAATGTACTGAACGCTTCTTTAAAAATCAATGAAGGGTGTGAGAAGTAATTTCCAATATCAATAACTCAGCTAAAAAATACAGAGCCGCCATCTTGGTCTCATTTTAAAGTATGGGGTGGATGTTTGTGACAGCGCCAATCCAACAATCGTGGTGACCCAAGTTGCAAATTAACCTACGATTTTCTACTTTCCGAATACGACTAGTGTCCACAAACGGGAGCAAATCTCAAAAACTACTTATCTGATCCGAATGAATTAAATGCTGTGTTAAAGAAGAGTGTAAGTTTACGACTCGTCCTGGGCTTTACGAGAGTTTCTTAGAAAAATAAAATAAAATGTTTGTTAGTCATTAAAAAATATAAATATTTTGTCTCCTATAAAACCACCGTAAAGTTTACGGTTTCCGATATATTTGACTTTAAACATTTTAAACGGTTGCCTTTTTGAATATTTGCATAGTAAAGTTTTACTGTAGGTCTTGGTATACTGATGAGAACTTCTATAAAAAATGCGTTTACCAAATTTAAACTCGTCTTTAAACCATCTGGTTCCCCCAAATTTGACTAAACGTAAAATAAACCTACTATAAAATTTCCCGGTTTAAATCCGCGTGATTTAAACGAGTTTTTCTGCCAGAAGCGGAAGGAAGCACGTGGACCTGGGCTGGGGGCTGAGGCGCAAACAAATTCTACTAATATATATTTCATACACGCAGGCAGCGCCTTCGTGAGTAGACCAATTGCCAAAATAGTTGAAACCCTAAAACATAAATTTTATTTTGGAAAATCGCTTAACTTAAATCATCGGTTCAGCTGCGTGATCGAATTATTTACTACTAGCAGGGGCACAAGGGGCTTTGCTGGCATATAAATGAAAGAAATATCGATTAATATCAAGAGTTCACTGGCCCAAGAACGTAAAACGAGTTTCGTTCAAATCAATCTATGTTTTTCAACTAGCATTATCACTTCTATTTTTAGCGAATTTCCATAGGAAAAATGAGCTATTGCAGTGGACCTTATGGTAAGACCCAAGGTCGGGAGTAGCAAATGTGCACCGATCATGGTCCCCAGAACACGTTTTGGGGGTGTCATTACAAATCATATATATATAAATATATGTAAATATTAATGTATGTATGTGTGCGCACTCTGACAGACGCATTTTACGTCCGATTTTGTCCAAATTTGGTACACACGTTGGTTGTCTAAGTCGCTTGAACTGGTAAGTTAGCCAAAAAAATTTGACCAAATTTTTGACCGGAAGTAACTTCATGTATAAGTGTGCGCACTCTAACGGACGCATTTTCCGTCCGATTTGGTACACAGGTTGGTTTTCTAAGTTGCTTGGACGAGTTCTTTAACCAAAAATATTGACTGAAAGTAGACCACATTTTTTACCGGAAGTAACAATAGTATCCTATATGTGAGCGCACTCTAACGGTCGCATTTTATGTCCGATTTGGTCCAAATTTGGTACACAGGTCGCTTGGACGAGTTCGTTAGTCAAAAAAATGACCGGAAGTAGAAAAAATGTTGACCGGAAGTAAACATTTTTTGAGATTTTTCGTACTAGAAATAAAATTTGTTGAAGTTTTCATTAAAAAAATAGACATATGAAATAATTCTGTAGATTTTGTTTTTTTACGCGACTTTATAGCCCATCTGGTTCACCCAAAAACAATCAAAACGTAAAATACCAGAATTAAATCCACGGCTTTTACCTTGGTGACCGATGGCAATATATTTGGTACCTGCTGGCAGCAGCTACGTGTGTTGATCAATTTCACAAATAGTTGTTTGAAACCCAAAAATATATATAAATTTAATTTTTGAAATTCGCGTCAGAGGTTCAGTTGCGTGGTCGAATTATTTTATATTAGAACCTTTAACATTACCTCTATTATCCGTTCACAGTTTATTTTAAATAGCATGGGCCTTATGGAGGCTTGCCGCACTACCTGACCTAACTACATCGGCTCCTATTAACTATCACATTGAGTTATGCATATCCTTGTCTCGGTGTTTAATTCAAGATCCAAATTTCTTTATTTCAGTAACATACCTCATGTTTAAGTAAACGCTATTATGAAGTTTCCTAATAACTAGTTTAAATGAGTTTTATAAGTTGATGTTTTCATGCGGGCTAGTAGAGTAACATCTCCGTTTCAATAGCATGGACAATGCCTGCCCATGCTATCAACTAAACTGTGAACGGACATTAGCCGAAGTACTTTCGGAACGGGATCGTCAACAAATATTTTCGGAAATATCTTGAAAAGCTATATCACAATAGTAAAAAAAGGTTTGTGTACCCTTAAATAACGTCCTTTCAAACGAAACCCCACAAGACCAGGGACGTCGCCATGTGGGGTGGTGGAAGGAGGGTTTCACCCCCCAATTATTTGAAACCCCAAAAGTTGGGAAATTTGAGACTTGAGAACCTACTTCAAACTGCGAATATTATTGTAAAACATTTTACTAAAATGTAAAGCAATACCTTTTAAGGTAAGAAACTGGAATTTTATCAATTCAAGTTTGTGTTTGAACAGAAAAGGGATTATTGTTGTCAAGCGTCAACATTCGCAACAGGTGAGTGAAAAGTTCAACTCCAAAAGAGTTGGGGGATTTTAAATATTTCAGTACCGAATAAACAGATCGTAATTTTTAAAATTAATGTTCTGGGAAATTTGTTCCTACTATTGTTGCTGTGGCAGCACTGACTGTCAGTGACAAAATGTCTACTCAACTCATTTACTCATTATTTCTATATAACATTATAAAGAGGTAAAATTTGTTTGTTTGTTTCTATGTAGGGGGTAATCTCTGGAACTGCTGTGCCGAAATTAAAACATTTTTCTTTAAAGTAAAAAGCTACACTATTTCTGAGCAACGCAGGCTAGAATTCATTTTCATAAAAACATTATTTATTTCAATATTTGTAAATTTAGTCGGAAAAAATTCACTGGATGAAGTTAGCCGTTAAGGGTCTGCTCCAGTAAACGAGAAAGCAACCGGAAACGCAACCGCTTCTCACTGTATCCCTATCTAAACAGTGCAATTTATTGCAGCTGAACTCTTTGAAATAGCCTCATTTCAAACCATTTTATAAGTCTATCTTTTGTAATTGAGTGTTGAAAAAAAACTGCATATTCTTTATAAAATTTCGGATCCGGCTTGCAAATTATTTTTCATTATTCATTTTTTATTGTGTTAGGAAAAAAAATTCAAACTTTGTACTTACAAAATGTCAATTACATAACAAATCAAAAGCATTTAAAAAAATGTAAATTGCAAGACGGATGCGTATTGTGACTGTGCTTAAAATGAGACCTTGCAAACAATTTTATAATAAAAGTAAACGAAAGAAATGTTTTGAAATTTAACATTGCTCTAATGGGATAAAAATCCAAGATGGCCGCCACTACAGCAGACCCTTAAACCCATAGCGTCTAACAGCTGTAATACCAATAAATAAGCAACATTATGCAAAACTAAAAAACGACAATTGAAAGGTACTTGTAGACTATCATTCGAAACGTACTGTGGCAAAGATGTGCACAAAAATATAAATTATGTGTGTATGTTGCCGTTGCAGGTAAAATAAATTGAACATAATTTTAGATTTGGCCTAGACTGATGAACCAATACATATTTCTTGAATGTAAATATTCATCCATTACCATAGCAACCAATTGAATAAACGAAAGACAAAACAGTTGATTCGGATGTCCAGCTTAGTACAAAATCATATTTTAAGTTAGGCCTAGACCGAACCAACACATATGTTTCAACACACACAGACCAATAAAAGCTTGTGTTAAGGAATTAATTTAAAAATAAGAAACCACCATAGTACATGCTAATTAAAAATAAATAAGACACATTAGAATTTAATAGTAGGGCCTATTTATATAAAATAACCTGTTTGCATTTGCTTGGACGCGAGTCACCGCGGGGGTTGGCGAGAGAAGCAAGCAGGGGGCGGAGCCTTCTAGTCTATTATGAAATTGTGTTTTATTATTTCGTTTTATTTAAATTCTGTAATGTGAATTCTTAGTGTGAATAGGCCTACATGTTTAAAGTTTTGTCAAATATTCAACATTTTATTAAAGTTATGATCCTCAAAATAGCTTATAAATTTAATATTCATTTTGTTTGGTACAGAGTCACGGTTGTTTAAATAACAATAAGTTACCTTATATGGTTGCGCCACGTGACTTCTTTCTTCTTTTAATACGAACGCGTTTCAAAGCTTTTGCTTCATCTTCAGGGAAAGCCCCGTCCACACTTGCAGACTTGTCTGCGGAAACATTGTCGGCCGACTGTCTCTCCGGTGTTTTCTCTTGTCTCCGGAGACTGTCGGCGGACAGTCTGCCGACAGTCTGTGTGTTTCTGGAGACAAAAGACAATGTTTTCTGTTTTCCAAACGAACGGGAAACACGCAGACTGTCGGCCGACTATCAATATACTTATACTGTAAAGTGATATATATGGTACATTTTATATTTTTGTGAAGAACATAACATAACAATTTATTTATTCTTATTATATCAATAAAATTGTGAGAGTAAGTAATACGTATTTTTACCCCTTTACTTTTTATGTGAAATTAAGAATAGTAGCCTATATTTCAATATTAGTCTCTAAAGTGACTTTTTTCATATTACAGAACATATATTAATATTAAATTTTTAGTGAAAAACTATTGTTTGAACAATATAACTAACAAAATATTGTGTTATTTTATACATAAAGAGAGATTTACAAAAAAAAAAAAATAACAATACACTAATTCTCACATACATTCGTTTAGTGACCAAACGCGTTTCAACGACAAAGTCGTCATCCTCAATGATACATAAGCTACAACTAAAAACGTATAACTAGTTTAGCCTTTTTTTTTTTTAGGCGGAAAAAATGCGTTTCGTGTAGATCTCAATCCAAATTAGAGGTAGGACTAAGCTACATATTTATATCCCTCTACAAGAGTGGGCATGGTCTTAGCGTATAAACAACCAATAGGATTATCGTAACAACAGAAAGTGAAATACCACAGTCAATAGGAAAGGGAGGGAGGGTAATATTACAGTCATTAAACGTATGTGTGTGAGAATTAGTGTATTGTTCTTATTATTTAATAATAAATCAGCCACATGATTTACAAAGATAAAGCACGCACAAGCTAAAACCACGGCATATTCAGTCACCATGTCGTCAAACACTGGTTTTCTAGTGTGGACGCAAAACAAGACGGAGACTCGAATCACAAACTGTGTCGGCAGACAGTCTGCAGACAGTCGGCCGATTGTTTGCATACACAGTCTGTAAGTGTGGACGAGGCTTTACAGACACACATAAAACAACGCGACACACACTGCGGCCACTGTTTCACTGCCGTCGGACAATTAACGTCCTAGGCCAATATTTTGTTGTTTCTGCACACGACACACGACAATATCAGAAAATATTAATTTTTTGGGGTACTAAATTTGTCCCCATAGTGAATTTTAAAATATTTGTCTATTTCTGGTTAGGTTAGGTTAGGTCAGCATACTTTATAGCTATGCCAAATTTGATTGTCATACTTTTATCTGTTACCGAAAAAAATTGACAGACAGAGAAAAGAAACGAGTGTTTAAAGTTTTCCTGTTTTCCTTTTTAGGTTCGAAACCCCAATAATGACCTACCCAGGTGTTCTATGAGTCAGATTCTTATTATTATTACGATTAGTTTCGTTTCACTTCTACAAAACCTTCAGACGATATTGACCAAAAGGTAACCGATACAGAATACAGAATGCCATGATGTACAGTATCGTGCCTAGAGGCAGCTGTTATCGTGTATCGTGAAAGGTCAAGTTAATATCGTGATCACCTCTGAGGTTAAGTAACGAAAATAAGATGAAATGTGCTCCATTACAATGACCTAATAGTAATAGTGAATGTGTATCCATGTATATAGAATGTGTTAAAAGTTAGGCACGCACGATTAAATTATCGTTGTAAAGTCTTAAAATTACGATTATAACATGTTTGAATTGTCTATTTCATTCATGTGGTATATCAGCCCGGATAGCTCAGTCGGTAGAGCATTAGGCTTTTAACCTAAGGGTCCAGGGTTCAAGTCCCTGTTCGGGCGAATTTTTATGAACGATTGTGACCGCTCAGGGTTACACACAACTTTTAATGGATTTAAGCTCTATTTAATATATAGTAGGCCTACCGTTTGTTTTATACAACATAATTCTGAAAGATTTTTAAAACTATAATTTACACATAATCAACTCGTACAAAAGCGAGAGTGTACATACAACACGTCCGTGAGTATATTAGAGTACAGCGCATGCGTAAGGTAGTGAACATAATTATAACAGCTGATTTCGTCCGTCATCTATGTGAACCATTTGAGGTTATGTTTACCACTTTTAGCTTAAATATCTTACATCTGATTCATTATGAGCTTCCTGTCACGTTAAGGATAGCGCACGCGCATTGTCTGTCTTGGGCTATTGGTCTGAATTATTGCTGTTTTAATACAATCGTAAATGTTTGAGCTTGTGTTAATTGACAAACATAAACCTACTGACAATGAAAGCTTGAGTGAATTCACATGTTCTATACGACATGACTTTACAAGCCTAGGTAGGCCTAAAAGTTGAAAAATTGCTTGCAAAACGCAAAAATTAGAGCGAATTAAAAAGGCTAGTTCTAGGGTTAAAAGTAAATGTAGCCTGCATGGCGATGAAAAACAAGTAAAACCGAAATTGTTGGGAAATTTTGAACGAAGTAAAATACTGTTTTGGAAAATAGCGCCAGGCGGTAGCTTACATCTGTCTACTATCACACTGACGCACACCCACACCTATACCCGCGGCCATGAAATTAGGCGGGTGAGAGAAATGTCGGTGTTGCCAATTCGTGCTGTAGTAATTTCTACAACTTACATCCGCCATGTAAAGGTTTTGAAGCGCAAGGTAGTGTTCTTTCTCTCGTGCTTATGAATCTGTCTACAGAGCATTGGGAAATAAAATTATACCACTGCCTTCAGAAAATGCTACTGATTCCAGTGCTATGACTTTTTTATTTCTCAAACCGCAGCAAATAATTATCAAAAAACAAAAACCTAAATAGAAATTAATTCAAAACCGCTGTGTATAAAATTTTTCACCAAGCGAGGATTTTTTGTTCCAAACTTTTTTTTATGAGGTTATTAGTTTAGTTGTAAAATGCATAACTGAATGAATCAAGAACAAAGACACGCGAGCGTTCGGCGAGAACAGTAGCTCGTTGCCTTGCGCAATGTTGCAAGTTGCTATTTTATAATCAAGAGTAAAAAACTAATCATTTTAATGTTTATAGAGAACATTTGCATTTCCTTTACATATTATATGATGATAATTCCATTTTTTTTCGTTTAAGCCATAATTCCGCTAATTTATTTCTTATCGTATTACAATTCCAACAACGCTTTTTAATTAATATCTAAAGCGAACTACTGCATACCATGTGGGAATAAGAAGCGTAGAGTACATTTAAATAATAAATGAGTTATGAGCAACAGTGCATGGGTAGTGTTGCCAGTTCATGCTGGAGGTAGGCGAATCTCGACCTTCCGTCGCTTGACTAGTTCCATATCTGGCAACACCGCAATTTCTCTCACCCGCCTATTTTTATGGCCGCGAGTTTAGTGCAAGTGACTGTGAATAGGAACAGTATTCCTACATATTATACAGTGTTCTGTGTTTCGAGTGCTGAGTTGCTACTTGCTAGTTGTGAAGTATGATCTCAGGCTCAAAGTTGTGCCAGTGGCGAGTGAAGTTTTGCGATTTTATGAGACTAACTGATGCCATTTGCCATCACAAAACATACAAGTTTTTATACATGTAAATAAATATCAGTACCAACTTTTATGATTTATTTGCTTTAAATTATGATTTAAAAAAACCAGACCTGCCCCCATTCCCGTGGGGGTATTCCATTTCCCCCTCCCAAAACCGCCAACCACGTTCTGGACGCGCCCTTGAATTGTACAACTAATAAAAGTACCAAACAAAGGGTAACTGTAAAACTGCGTCCATTAGTTAATGGGCTCAACATCCATAGCGACAAAGTGTAAGCAATAATTAATTAATTCGCCATGACCAAATAATTAAGCTTAACACTGTTTCACCGTTATCCTTTGACCGATAGTTTCGACAGCTGGAAATTAAACTGGTTACACAAATTTACTATTATGGTTTTTTATAAATTTTTTGTTTTTATTTTGTTGAGTTATTCTGTTTTAAAATTTTTAAATGGCCGCCATTTTGAAACGGATTATTGTATTAACTAGGTCTTAGCGTAATTAAGAGACGTTTAAAGTTTCAAATCAATCGGTTTAACTGTTCTTGAGGTTCAAAATTATTTACAATGATCACTTAAAAGTTAAGAAGCGCAGGTCTTTTGTACTAAGTTCTAATAGGTTGTTCTAACTTGAAGTTGTAGTACAGAAATGAACCGCGAGGAAGCGCTACTGTGTAGTACCATAGATTATGAATAATAAAATAGATCATGCATCCATACGGGGGCTGTTTGCCGAGAAAAAGGTTGTTGCGAAAATAGTGCATGATCGCGCCGCGAGGTAGCGCTAGGGAGAAATCATTGGTAGCATTGGTGTTTCACACAGCTTCCATCGTTTCCCCAATAGATAACGCCACTATCGTCGAATTTCCAGTGGAACAAAATATTGCATTGAATCGGACTTCTATTAGGTTATCCAAATACAATGGTAGTACTCACGAGTGTGGACCTGACATTTACAGGCGCTAAGACTTGTGCCGTTGGCCACGGCTGTACTAGCCATGTCACTAATATGTTTTGCGGAACTATCAACCCTCCGATTACTCAGAAATGCCGACTTTAAAATCCTAGTGGATCACCTCGGTAACGTCCTTCAATACTAGAGTTAAACACACTAACTAATTTTTAATAAAGAGAACTTCCGTGAAGAGAAGAGGTGCATCAAGAGAAGAGGTGCAGACCGATGTTTTTAGAAATGCATTTAAAATAAGTGGCAGGGCAAAGACAATCCACTGTGCCGTGCGGGTTGAGTTCTTTCCAGGTCCACACTCGTGAGTACAGCACAGTAGCAAACCATTTAACTCGCGGTGAAGTGCGACAGAGCGCGAGATACAATGTTTTCTTCCCCTCTCTCACTTGTACATGGCGAGAGCTACACTTAGTACGTCGCACTCTCTCGCTCTTGACCGCGCACAAAATGCTTTGCTAGCGCTTCGTCGCGGTTCATTGCTGTACTACAACTTAAAGTTAGAAAAATCTATTAGAATTGAGTCCATAAGACCTCCGCTTCTTAACATTTAAGTATTCATTGTTATTTAGTAAAAGAAAAACTGGCGGCCAGATGGAAAACGGTGAAGTTAAATCATGTAAATGATGCAATAAACACGATGTTGTAGGTTCCATATTTTTGAAACGCCCTGTGTAGGTAAAACCCGGTACGAAAGCAAATTTATAATAATAACATAATCTGAATCATTATCTTTCACTAATTATGCGACGATAAGCTTCGGTAAAAACTCGTGCGCGTGCGCGCGGTACGTGATACCAATAACGCAGTTTCACTTTAAAGTTTTGAGAGCAAATTTTAAAATTACCTCCGATTCCCAAATTATACCGGGCCTGATTACAGCCTTTCAGTTTTACGGAATGGAAACAAGCAAAGTTCCAAGAATACCGCTTTCGTTTCACTTTCTTCGGAAACTGGACGAAAGCACAAGTAAGGTGCAATTAGGCCGTTGTGTGCAAGCACGTGACACGCCTGGCACCCTTCTACACCTGCCGAGAAACTATCACTAATTGATAGGCACAACGCCAATATTATACTTTTCCACGTACTGGGAATGTGGATGCATATGGTACAGGGTGGAACCAAACTCACCTCGACTAAGGCCACTCAAAGATATTTATAAAAGTTATTTTTCAAAAAAATACAAAAGTTTTGTAATTTGGCTCTAAATAGAAATGTATACAAATATTTGTCAATTTCAATAAAAAATCTGATAACACCAGTTTTTATGTTCCTACTACAAGACAACAAAAGCCTATTAAGAAACATTATTTAGGAATATATGCTTTACTCAAAAAATACATTTTGTAATAACAATTTGTAGACAATAAATCATAGAATTGAACTGTATACTTGAAAATTCTTATTTTATAAAATTATTTCACTAAATTGGATCAACTAAACAAAACTCTCACAAACTTATCGTATACAGTTCAAGACACTGGAAAAAAGTAACGGATTAACGCATCTATTGCTTTGAAGAAATGTAGGTATTTCACGGAAATACCCAAATAGAATCCGAACGCTAAATGAGGTTTACCGTATACCAAACGAAAATACAGTTTCTTCTTCAAATCGATATAAATATCACACAACTATGTCGATTTGTATAGATATTTCGATTGCAAAATGTGCTTTCTCATGGGTTGAAAACTGTCCAATTGTAAGGGCTTACAAAAAACTTCATATCTATGAAACTATAAGAGTGACGAATGATTTTAAAGCAGTGGATTTCCTGTAACGGGAAAATCCAACTTTAGGCCTACATAAAAAGTAGTAAACATTTTTTCCATTTTTTACAAATATAAAAAAGTTTTATAATTTAGTTCTAAATAGAAATGCACAACAACATATCTCAATTTCAAAACAAAATTCAGAAAACACCAGTTTTTATGTTCCTACTACAAGGCTGTTAACAATATCAGACCTATTTTGAGTAGGAGTTTAGGAATATGCTTTACCCGAAAAATGAAATTGGATGATAACAAATTGTAGAGAATAAATCATACGATTGAACTGTATACTTGAAAATTCTTATTTTATAAACTTATTACATTTTGTTTCACTAATTTAGATCAACGAAACAAAACTAATGAGGTTTACCTTTTAACAAACGAAAATATAGAGGGTCCTCTTTAAATCTATATAAATATCACTACACACTGTACACACATATATCGATTTGTATAGATCTCGATTGCAAAATGTGCTTTCTCGTTGGTTGAAAACTGTAAAATTGCAAGGGGTTATAGAAAGCTTCATATCTAAGAAACTATAAGAGTAACGAATGATTGGAAGGCAGTGTTAGAAAGTTAAAATCTTGACGAATCCAAAGGTGTCCTCATATTATTTTCAAAACAGTTCTGTCTAACGATTTTCAGCCTTAGAAAAGTGACAAGTTTGTGTCATTTCTTTGTGTTGTCTCGCGCGGCATTAGCTGTTAGAAACTATAATTTTAAAAATATGATTACATATGTAAAATATACGTTTTAGAATACAATTTTTAAACACAAAAATTATAGTATGAAACATTTCCTTTCCAATGGATTTTTTTTATTGAGTTTGGAGGATTTTTAGTTTGTGAAATATTAAATACTTAGGTTGTTAAATTAAAGTTGCTTTGTCTGAGATGATGTTCCTGATTCTGCCTATACAGCGAGCCGAGACAACGTCCATTTCAGAGGTATTCCTAATTAAACATTGACAGATTAAGCCTACGATGTAGGAAAATCTGTTACACTTATGTACCCAACTCAAATATACTAGTCTAGCTGACCCGGCAATGCTTCGCTATTGCATAATTATTTTGGTGAAATAAATGCGACAAATGATGGTAATTTTGTGTGTCATAGATAGATGCCCCGATCAGGATTTGCATGGATCGATAGAGAAATCAATGTTAAATGTATATTAACCAAAAAAATATATCAATAAATATATTATACTATGTATTTTTATGGGGATTTTTAGTAACTTTAACCCCCACACCCCATAAAATTTATAATGTTTTTAAACCCTTTCTTAGTGAGCACCTATGGGCCTAGAGGAAGCTACATACCAAATTTCGTTCCAATCCGTTCAGTAGTTTTTGAGAAATCTTGATTTAGTAACCATTGACCCACCCCCCAAACCCCCCTAAAATTTATAATTTTTTGAAAATCATTCTTAATTGACACCTATGGCCCTAGAAGAAGCTACATATCAAATTTCGTTCCAATCCGTTAAGTACTTTTAGAGATTTCGTGATGAGTCAGTGAGTGAGTGGTATTTGACTTTTATATATATAGATAAGCAATGCGATTGTGGCCTAACCGGCTAAGGTGCTAGTCTTTGTTGATGGACTTTGTTGGTTCGAATCTTGGCAAGACCAAAACTTTTTTCAGATGGAATAGAGCGTTTCACATTAGAAACGTTTCACAAAATGCATTGTGTAACGCGTGACGGTAAAATCTGATTCATCCCCAGCAACAAGAAAACTATATACTCCGCTATACTCACATTTATACAGATTTTTTGGGCGAGGTGCGCCTATAGAAGTTTCCACTTCAAAACAGCCCGCATTATCTTGTTCGTAGCCTACCGCATTACTCGCTTTGTAACGAGCAAGTTACGCTTGAAGGAGTATTCTCCAACATATCGGTTCGAATAAAACAACGTAAAATGTTCATTCGTGACTACTGGTAGTCGAGGAGAGGTGGAGAGTTCATTTCCTGGGTGGAATTGGAGTGTGAGAGCGGTGAGCGAATTATTTGGTCTGATTGGATTACTCTAAATATAGATCCAGTTAGCAGAGTGCGAAACGCATCGGGGGTTTTGAAAATATAAGTTCATACATCTTGGTGTATAGAAGTAACAAGTTTAAGGTGAAAATCTATAATTGTTCTTTTTTTTTTTGTAAATATGTTTCTCTTATAAAGAAGTTTTCACTTAAAAAAAGGGTGGTTATATATATGGAAACGGGGCGTTTTTTGACCTATGATTATTAGAATTTTTATACTGTAACTAGTGGACATGGCAATGCTTCGCTATTGCTTGATTTACCTAACCTAAAATTATATTCAGTTTTTGATCCAAATCAGTTGTTGATCAAAATCAGCTGTTGATCAAAATCAGCTGTTGATCAAAATCAGCTGTTTTAAGCTTTTCATACGAACAGCTGTTTTTTGTGCCCCTGATAAAATCAAAAGAAATCTTTCTTCTTCTTCCTTAAGATTGACCTTCCATAAGATTAACATGGCAACTTTGAGGGCCACTGGGGCGAAGCCCTTAACATACATTGAGCTCATTTTAAAGGAAGCACAACTTCAGAGTGAGCTCTGTAAAATGACACCAAAAACATCTAGGAGGAGTTCTACTCACAAAATAACCCCTAGCAAATTAATTATGTAATAGATAGATGATGCAACAAACACTTCCACATTTGTTTAACCACTCTGAACAGTGTTTCATTATGATTGGCTAAACATTGGGAGAGGAAAAGAGGCTTGTCTACTCCATATTGTTGTTTCTCGCGTGTGCTTTTTACTTCAACAGGCAACGGGTTTATTATATTTTATCGGTGGCGATACTTCTCTTTTTCCACTTAGTAGACGGACAACACTTTCATTGGCGAATTTCCATAGGAAAGACTGAACGACTTAGAGTCGGGCGCAGTGGCTTAATCATCGCTCGGGCTCAGCTATTGTCCGTTCACAGTTTAGTTGATAGCATGTGCCTTATGGAGGCTTGCCGCGCTACTACCTGACCTAACTACATCGGCTCCTATTCACTACCACTTTGAATTATGAATATCCTTGTCTAGGTGTTTAATTCAAGATTAAAATATCTTCATTTCAGTAACGTACCTCATGTTTAAGTAAACCCCATTATGAAGTTTAAACTATAAAAAACAAGCATTACATTATTTATTCTAACGTGTATTGCTATGCTATTTCAATTCTAACAAATTGTTAAAATTGTTTTCTGAAAGCAAATATATTCTCCCAAATAAAATAATATACTCTCCAAATAATTACTACAGTACTATACATCAGAATTTAGGTCATGATAGATAGTACAGCACCAATAATGCTCTGATGTTTTCTGTAAACTAAAGTTAGTGCTTATTTTTCTCAATCCTTAATTCATTTTGATAACAAATTTTGAATTTAAAGATTTTTTCTTAAGTTTTAATATTATAATTTAGTTATTGCTGTCAATCATTTACTTTCCTATAAAAACAGCTCTTCCATCAAAATAAACGAAAACAAAACAACTATTTTTCACTTTATTACTATACAAATTATTCTTGAAAATATGAATATCAATAAAAAACAATATCAAGGGAAACGTATTCCTAATAAGTAGTTTAAATGAGTTTTATGAGGTTGATGTTTTCATGCGGACTACTAGCGTAAGATCTCCGTTTGAATAGCATGGACAATGCCTGCCCATGCTATCAACTAAACTGTAAACGGACAATATGTTTCATCCTATCCTAATGTATGAAATGCAATTGGTTCAATTTTAGAGTTTTGTGTCTCTATAGTAAAGTAAAACGTCCAATATTTCCAAAATTCAAAAATTTCCATAATAAAGATGAGCTATGCAGTGACCCTTATGGTGAGACCTAAGGACGGTAGTAGTAAATGAGCACCGATTATTGTCCCTAGAACACATTTTCGGGTGTCATTAAAAATTATATATATGCGTTCACACTCTAACGGCCGCATTTTACATCCGATTTGGTCCAAATTTGGTTCACACGTTGGTTTTCTAAGTCGCTCAGGCGTGTTCGCTAGCCAAAAAAATTCAACAATCGAAAGCACGTTTTTTGACCAGAAGTAATTAGTTAAGTTAGATTTTTCGTACCCGAATTAAACTTGTTTAGGGTTTTATCTAAAACAATAGATAGAGGATGGAAAACAACAAATAGAAATGTAGGATATTATTCTGCACATTTTGTTTTTTTACACAACCTTATAGCTCGCTTGGTTCCTCCAAAATCAATCAAAACGTAAAATACAATAAAACTACCCGGTTCAAATTCACTTCTTCTGATTCAAAGCCGACGGCCGAATTTGTATGCTGCGAGCGAAGGGAAACAGTCCATAATCCGAGGCTGCATGGTTGAACAAGCGAACGGAGGCGGGGCTGGAGGTTGAGGTGGAAAAGAATTCTACTAATATATTTTGTAACGTAGGCAGCTATTCAGAGCCCTTGTGAGTAGACCAATTTTCTAAATTCGCTCAACCCACGTCAATTGTTCAAAACGAGTTTTTCCGCTGCGAGTGGAAGGAAGCAGCCCGTGAGTCAAAGCTGGAGGCTTACATTTTCACACTGGCAAAGCGTATGTCCGTGGACGCTTATGGTCGTGCCAATTCACACTTCATGTGGACGGATTTGTAGTGGATGTGTCATTTTCCCCGCGTATTTCCTCCCATAAACGTCAGTCTTCGACATTGAGATGATGTCGTTCGACGTGCCGTGGTGTGTTGATGTGTTTTGTGAAGACGTGCCGCAGCTGGATTGATTTCAAATCTAAATTTCTGTATTCTTCACTGCATGTATACCAAAGAGCCCTACGTCATTCAGCTGTTCCATTTTAATTACCTCACAATAATAATATCACTTCACAAGATGCTGGACAATAGCAGGGCTCTATGACAAGGGCTATACCGTTTCTTTGATCTCGGCACTGTGCCGCCGGTTTCACAATGACGTCACTGTGATGATAACTGCGAAGACTAGAGCAGTGGACTCCTTGTGCGCGCTATCGTTTACTCGCTGTTGTAACTCGACGGAAAAGCGAAATAAAACTTCAGTAAAATAAAACTTACATATTCTTAATCTACTTAAAGTACGGATTCTAGCAGTATAAATTTTTTTTATTTTAACAGGTATTTCGAATTTGAATAGTTGAAAATATTTGAGAATATCGCAGACTGACATGGAAAAGTTACTAAGCGAGCAAATTTTTTATTTTTGGGTTACAAACAAACTTCCAGCGGGAGAAAATTGTAGCCAATGAGTTGACCTAAGCTTTTGAATTCACCGATTTGTGATAAAATGATTACATCATTATGAAATCGTTTTTAAATGAGCGCGAGGCGGTGACGTGCCGTCACTCCCGAAGTACATTTGTTTGATACTGGAATATTTACATCCTTATCCATTACGACAGCGCGCACATTACTAAAATATTACCAGCTGGTGTAGTGTCAGCGTGGTGACGTCATAGGCGATCGATACTGGGTCTTCGTAAATGAGCAAAATGGTATAGCCCTTGTTAAAGAGCACTGGGACAATAGTCGGTGAGCATGACACAAGTGGTCTGGAGCACAGCGCTTTTCGCAGAAAACCACTTGTTGGCTGTGGTTCGACTGCGCGTCCAAGACGTCCGTGGACGTCCATGTACGTCTGTATGAATGGCTCCATTAAAATACATGTTAAGCAGTTCTTTTCTACTCCCAACCGTGGACGTCGATGGTGTGAAATGACCTTCTTAGGTGGAAAGAAATTCTACTAATATACTCAGCGACTTTGTGAGTAAACCAATTTCCCGAATTGTTATTTGAAACCCTAAAACATGTAAATTTAAGTCAACGTTTCAGCTGTGTAATCGCATTACTATTCAATTTGACACGATGTTATTACAAATTCCCCTCTGTCGGTAAGTGTTGCAGAAACAGCCCTCGAGTAAAGAAACTAATTACTAACCACCGCTGACAGTTTACGTGATAACAATGATTACAGCTTGATCTTGTTTGCCAGTACCTGATTACCATAAGACCATTGTTCATTCTTCAGTAAATATCCAACTAAGGTTAACAAGATGTCGGTTATACTGTCTATACAAGGAGACTGACCTCGTGTCAAAGTGTCCCTCGCAGCTACGCGGGATAACCAGTTTTGCCCCAAGTTGTAATGATATCATATGTTTATCTCGCTAAATTGACGTGCGTTTGAGACGACGGAATTTGAAAGCAGATCAATTTGGTTTTGTAACGTAACGTTGGAAGCACTGCAGGCAGTCCGAAACGCTTCGCCTTGCGTGAAAACAGAGGGGCCGACTTGTGAAAATCATTGCGGGGGCCTAATCGGTAGAATAATCTACAGCCTATTGGCTAATACTACACTGTAACCTTTGTTTACATAAATATATGCTATGTGGAGTTCCCAGTCTGAAAACTAATTTATTTCTACCGACACCTATATGAATAAAAATTTTAATATTCGTAAAATCTTAAGCTCTTTACCGTTTGCTTTGAAATTTTGACTCCAAGTTTCCTTTGAATACACGCGTGTTTTTATATAATTTACCAAGAATTACCTAAATATTAATGTATACACAGCTGTAGTTTACCCTGTTTACACTATCTAAATGAATTTTCGACGTTAGTATTGTAAAATTTCTGTAACCAAATTAAACTATTAAAGAGAACTTTAAGAACGTCCTTTTATAGAATGTTAAAAGTTAAGTAGTTTATAGGACAGTGATGGTCCATCTACCAGGAAATGAAATATTAAAGTACCCACATCCAATATTAATCCAATACTAATCTATACTAATCCTAATACTTTAAATGAGCAATTCTTGTATCTATCTTTGTATCTGTCTCGGATCTCGAAAACGGCTCTTCGAAAACTACACCTAGAAATTTTGTATTTAGGTGTAGTTTTGATTTTTAAGTACACCCATACAGTTGTATTTCGTGTAGAAACAAATTTTTTGAGAAAATATAATTTAAAAGTTGAAATATTTTAACATAGGGTCTTATGTGTTGCCATGTTGGTTACAAAATAACAACGAAATAGTAAATAAAGCGATCAAAACAGCTGTTTATAAACAAGCCAATATTTACTGTTTTAGCACGTTGGAAATAGAGTGGAATAGAACTGAGATTGAGTATTTTCTAAAATTAGCTGTTCATTGGATAGTTTTTAATTAATGTTAAAAAACAAGCTAATTTATCCTACTGTTTTAGCACTTTGGAATTATAATAAATTGGGCCTGATTTAACAATTTATTTTGCCAAAAAAAGGTAAACTTGGATAAATTCTAATAGTCAATTTTTTAATATAGGCCTGGCACATTTCTGAAACATAGTATTGAGGTTATGTTAATCCTGCAATAATTCTTACTATATTTAGACCTGGTTTCAAAACTTTAGTTGACAGAAGGTAGTAGAACTAGGACTAAAATCGTAATGAAAGCCTCTCACGTTTCTAAAGCATGTATTTGAGGTTATAATTAATCTTGTAATTACTGTTAATATATTTAAGCCTGGTTTCATAATTTTACAAACCTATGTACAAACGAGCCAAAGATTAACGAGATTCTTTAGCGAAATTTCTAACTGCGAGCGAAGTGAAGCGTCCAGGGGCAGAGCCCCTAGTCTATACTAATATTATAAAGATGTAAAATTTGTTGGTTTGTATGTAGGGGATAGTCTCTGGAACTACTGAACCGATTGAAAAGATAGTTTTACTAATAAAATTCATACTATACCCGAGTAACATAGGCTATAATTAATTTTGTTAAAAACATTTTTTATTTCAATATTTGTAAATTTAGCCGGAAAAAATTCTGAGGTTAGTCATAGACTGATGAATTGCCATAGCAACCAATTTAATAAAATAACAGTTAAAACAGCTGTTTGCTCTGATATTTCCACTAACACCTGATTTCACATTTAAATCAATTATTTGCATTTCTAAATTTCAGGTTAGGTTTTTATTAAAGTGCAGACCTGATCCTTGCTGGTTCTTTTAACCTTTGTATAACTGCTGCAGTTATACTAAATAATTTGATTTGGACATTTAACATTATTTACCATTTTATCTTTGGAGTTATTATTAATCCTACACCTTATTTATAAAGAAAAAATAACATAATTATGTCTTTAGAAGGTTCCAACGGGGTTGGCGTGCGGAGCACCAGGGGTCTATCCTAGTATAGAATATAGAAGGATTTGCAATCTAAGGGTAACAAAAATGATCACACAAATTTTTCAAATCCATACTTTTTAATGAAAGTAAGCCAAAACAAAACGCTAAAAGATTGGACATGATAGTCTAGGACTCAAAAGATTTACAAATTGGGTTTCAATATGTTTATGTCATCTCAGTCCTGAAACAATCCAAATATTGTCCGTCGCACTGGATTACCTCTAATAAAGTCGTTCACGATCGGCCTCACATCCAAGTTGTCCAATACAGCTTGATGAGCATTAAGCCCGGTTTACACGCTACGATAAATCGTAACAATTTATCGTAACAACCGAATCGTTACAATTTATCGTAACAATCGAATCGTTACAATTTATCTTTGCGTGTAAACGGGACATTGTAGCGATTTATTGGAATTGGATTGGATGGTTGGAGCTGGCCGGCATCAATTTCTGCGAATCGTAACGATAAATTGGAACGTGTAAACAGTAGCGGCCATTTATCGCTACGATTTGTGACTCAGTTTGCATGGGCCGTTCACCGGAAAGGTTGTCGCACTGGTTCGTTGATTCCGTTTTACGTGTTTTTTACTTTCTCCACCCTATACGTAGTATATGGAGAAAGTATTGTTTTCGTAAAAATGTTCGAATTTGAATTTTCAGTTGAATTATCTGTTTTGGTGCTCCCAGAACCCCAAAAAATTGTTTAGTGCAATTATCTGTGTTGGTGCTCCCTGAATCCAAAAATATTTTTAGTGGAATTTTTTGTTTTGGTGCTTTTTGAACCCAAAAAAGTGTTTTTAACGTGGTGTCTGTCTGTCAGTGTGTCAGTATGTATACACGACCAGAGGGGACACTATTGGTCCGATTTTCATGAAATTTGGTATGTAGGTACTAAACCCTAATATCTCCAGGCGTTTTTTTCATTTTTTGGAATTTTTAATTTTTAAGGGTAATTTACCCCAAAAAACCAATAAAAAACGACAAAAATGCAAATTTCTCAAAAACGGCTCTAACGATTTTGATCAAATTTTCAGTATTTATAGTGCTTAAGATGCCAAACAAAATGACACGACCAGCTTTTATCAAAACTTCGGCGTTTCATAATTATGGGGAAATGTTGTAACGTTCCCACCAACTAGTTACAACCTTGCTATCATTTATCCTTACCGACATTTCCCAAATAGTTATCCTTTTCTCCGCCAGACGTCGACTCTGTACGGTATTACTTCTTATCGTGCATAACTGAACAGAGGTCGTTGTAATCTGACAACCGATCAGCTGTTTCTTTATCTAGTCAGTTAAATTTTGCTTGGTCATAGGAATGTACAAAAGCGTCGGCCATAGCCTGTTACGAACAAAACTTTAAGACGCTGCAAAATCGTAGTTATGTTGTTACACTTTAAATAATTTAGTCGCGACTTAACGACGCTGTGTCGCTAAATAACATGACTTTCTTCTAAACCTTTGCTTTCCGGATACCAGGTATGAATATTTTAGCTTACCTTGATAATTATAAAATATTTACTTGTAAAACTTAATAAGATCATTTCCACTTTTGGTTTATGAATAACTTTCCTAACTCATTTTGTTCAATTTAATAGAGAAACCTATGTATTTCATTTTTACTACAGCCTAAATTTTAAAAGCAAATCTTACAGCCTACAAAAACTATAAAGCCGATACCATGTTGGTTATTACTAAAGCCTAAACATAATTCAACAAAACAGGCCTAAACTGCTCTGTATTAATTAACTATAACTGTGTAGTTTTCTACAGTGTAACCAATATTGAAAACTTTTAATAAGCTATAAGCATAATATTACTGATATGTAACTAAACGTTAACATTTTTTTTATGTTACCATGTGGCTTAGCTAACATGTAGAGACAGTCTTATGCAACATTACACATGTTGTATTAACCATTACAATCTGAGTAGCAATTTGTCACCTTGTGCTACAAATTTTAATAAAACAGCCAACTCAAAGAACTATCATTTTATGCTTATTTAAATTAGCTGCAAGTTTTCTAAAAAGGAATTGTTATTTATGTTATACAGTTATACTGGTTCAACTCCAGGGAATATTATAAAATACAATGACATAACCTGCACCACAGCTACGCCTTGAAAAGGCCTACTTTCAACAGAACTTAAAAAAAAAAAAACAATAAAATATATCTACAGTGCTTTATTTAAAGACAGAATTTAATTTAAAATATGAACGATCTGCAGTTGTTCTTTTTCTTTTGTGTTAAATGTTAAATAGGCTGTATTTTGAAAAGTAATTTTGTATATGTGTACTATTTAGGATATGTTAGTATTTAATAATTGGGAGGAGCAAGCTAGCACATTTCGGACCTTAGCCCCAAGGGCTGCATATTAGAAATTTCACACCTTTTTTTTATATATAGAGAGACGTCTCATAATTAATTTTGTTTATTTATTAATTATTTATAATTAGCTTTAAAGTTGGCCAACGACATATATATATTTATTCTTAAAACAAATCCATGGTATTTCATGTTAAAACTTTGTAACTTGTTAATCTTTTCTGTATAAATTCTGTAATTATTATTAAAAGGGAGGGTTTTTGATTTTTATTTTTTTTGGGGAGGCCTTTTAAATTCAACTTAATAAAATATGTATGTTTTCTTTTAAATCTCAAACTTTTCTTGTATTAAGGGCATGTCAATGATTTCAATTTTTTGTATTAAGGGCATATAAACTTTTTTATTTTGGTTAATAAAGCCAAAAATTATATCTATTTCTATGGTTTATTGAGCTAACCTCTAGGTATCCTGTGTATTGTAAGAGATAAGCTGAAACATTCCTACTTTTGGTGATATTTAAATTCTAAGGTAAGTTTTGAACAGTACCAATCTATGTGGCCCAGTATTGCTTCCGTTCCCTAAATTATTCTTTTGTAAGATTGGTACAATGTTAAAAAATAAACAAGTTTATGTTGTCAATCTAGCATCACGGCGACGGCCGCACGGGGTAGCACAACGGTAGCGAGGACGGCCAGTAATTCAAAGGTCGCGCGATCGAATCCCGCCTGGGACAATAACTTTTTTATACGATTGACGTAGGTAGAATATTATTTTTTTGTTTTGTTCTAAAAAGTAGTAAATAAAATGATTAAAAACAATATTATTTTGACTACAGTAAGTTGGGAGAAAGTTTGTGTCAGTTAACTGATACCGTTTATTTACCTTGTGTTGTTTTATTCAATTGATAGGATGGCAGCTGAAACTTCTCGAGAGATCTTGTCTGAATTTATTTCACTATATCGGAGTTTCACCTACTTGTAGCTCATTAAGAGCAAAGAATACTCCGATAGGAATAAAAAAGACCTTGCGTACGTAGCGCTAATTCAAAAATACAATGAGTTTGATCCGTTGGCAGACAGAAACACTGTTGTAAAATAAAATGCATTATGTATGGTTTACAAGAAAGAACTATCAAAAGTTAAATATTCGTCAATGAAGATTGGACAAGAAATCATTGCATGTAAACACTGCTCACACTTTTGATTTATTGTAATGATAAATTGTAACAATCACATCGTGACGATTTTTCGTAGACCCGGCTTAAAATGTTCTTAAAATGACTTACTGTTCTTAAACAGCAATATTGTTTAGTATCTTCTGCCCCATTGTCGATCGCAGGTATTGTGTTGAGCTGACAAAGTGCGCTAAACGATCTCTCGGCTGATGCAGTCGTAACAGGCCCAACACGGAGTAACTTCATACATGTATAGACTTCTGGAAGAAGTCCAACAACGGTTTTATCATTGTTTATCGGCTCTGTCTGTTACATTGATGCTAGATCTACACTGGATTCCACGTTCACCGTGCAGTACAGAGCGCCCATAAGCCATGTTATCCATACGACAGTCTCAGCGATAATAGCCAACTAAAAAACATCAACTCCCATGCAACGCTCGCTCAGTTGACGCAACCCGCATGACAATAAACGTGATGTTCCCTGTAATGGTAGTAGCATGCCTGTTCTCCCGTAAGACCTGTACTGCACGGTGAACGTGGAATCGAGTGTAGTGAGGTGGATTGCATGGGGTATATTATTATTTTAATGAGGTAAAAGGGCATTAGTGTTTTATTCAGGGGACTTAAGTCGAAACGGATAAATTACAACTCTCCACATAGTGTAATAGGAGAAAGTAAAAATCACACTGTAGGCCTACACTAGGAGTTTTCCCCAGGGTAAAGAAGAGCCTTGATCAGATTCATCATAATCGCATTACTGTACAGTTGCTATGGTAATCACATATACAGGGTGGTTATAAAGTCACTTCCCCCCTTTAACTTTTGTGTTTGTTAAAACAAACAAATATCCTTTGGGGAACGATACTAACTTAACCCAAAGTATCTTTTGAAGCAATCGGAAATTTTGAGTGTCCCCTAGAAATGGGGCAACTCAAAATTTTTAAACGAGAAGTATGGTCATGTGATACCTCATTTTAAAGGAGTATTTAAGACTAAGAAAATGACATAAATAAAATAAAAATCGGACCACCCAAAACAAAATGGCGACCCTAAACGTGTTGAAATAAATCGACATAAAGTTGCTAATATCTCGAAAAGGAAGAGTTTTTAGAAAAAATTTCAAGAGACAAAAAATGTTTATTTCAAAGTGCTTGACCTAAAAAATTGCTTCCAAATTGATTTACAAAATTTTCTAAGATGGAGGAGTAAAAATAAAATTTACGAAATCGATTTTGAAGTAATCTTTTAGGCCAAGCACTTCGAAATAAACATTTTTTGGCTCATGAAATTTTGTCTAAAAACTCTTCCTTTTCGAGATATTAGCAACTTTATGTCAATTTATTTCAACACGTTTAGGGCCGCCATTTTGTTTTGGGTGGTCGATTTTTATTTTCTTTATGTCATTTTCCTAGTTTTAAATATTCCTTTAAAATGAGGTATCACATGACCATACTTCCCATTTAAAAATTTTGAGTTGCCCCAAAATCCCCCTTTTTTAGGGGACACTCAAAATTTCCGATTCCCTCAAATGAGACTTTGGGTTAAGTTCCGTTCCCCAAAGGATATTTGTTTGTTTTAACAAACACAAAAGTTAATTAGGGGGGGGGGAGTGACTTTATAACCACCCTGTACATGTAAATTTAAACAAGAATTGTTTATATACCTTATTAATCGATTTATTCAATTAAAATTGCTTACCGTATAAAGCAACAGCAGTGTTTGTTCAAAGTAACTATCGGTCTTTGATTGGTTAAAGTGAAATTGATTAATTCTTCTCGGACGGAATGCAACTACGAGCATTGTAATCGCCTTGACCCAAACAAGATGTGTCGTTACAGACAAAGAGTCGACGCTAATTGGCTAAATAAATACCTGCCTACGTTAAAGCGTTATGCTAATTAATGTTGAAGCAACAATTACCTTATTGTTGGCTACATTGTTGGCTTTAACAACAATGCGACGCTTCGGGACGACATTTCGTGTTGACCATCACGAGAACAAGGAGTTTGAATAAAGATTCGTCTGGTAACGGATTAGAATCCTTGACAAATTATTTATTTTTGTGAAACATAAAATAACCGGAGTGAATTCATCCAGTCGAACAGGCACGGAATACGCAAATTAAGAAGGCCTAGGTTAACTGACATGAACAGAGAGGTCAAAAGAATTTGTAAAAAATTTATGAAACCCTATAGTAGGCCTAACACATGAAAATGTTATTTATTGAAAATAATAAAAACATTATTAGATTTAATTACTATGGATGCAATAAAAAAGAATTTGTGAACAGAAATTTAAAACCACAAAGAGTTAAACAGTTAGAAGAAAAAAATTAAAATGTTTAGAAATTTAAATGTCAGTTTTCATAGTATCAAAAATCAAAGTAAATATTAATGTAGAGTAAAGAGTATAACATAAACGGTATCAATAAACTGACACATACTTTCTCCCTCATTATTAAGAGTAATTTTCCCATAAAAATCCATAAAGTAACGAAAAAACCAACTTTTCTCAAAAACGCTCGAACGATTTTGATTAAAATTTTATAGGTTATATTACTTTAGGTCCCTAATAAACTATAAAATTTTAATCAAAATCGTTATAACCGTTTTTGGGAAAAGTTGATTTTTCCGTTATTTTAAGGGGTTTTATGGGAAAATTACCCTTAAAAATAAAACATTCACAAAAAATGAAAAAATCACTTGGAGATACCGTGGATTAGTACCTCTATACCAAATTTCATCAAAATCGGACCACTGGTTTAGGCTCTAGGTCTGATAACATCCACACACACACACACACCCCGACACCCTCACACACCCGCACACCCCCACCCACAGACACGCACACAGACATCACTCCGAAAACCACTTTTTTAGGTTCAGGGGACCCAAAACGGATATTTCCACCAAAAACTCAAACTCGAAAATGTTGACGAATACAATACTTTCTCCATATACTATGGTATAGGGGGAGAAAGTAAAAGGGATAAATAATAATAATGTTATGAATAATAATGTGTTTTTTAAGCGAATAAAGTTGATTCTTACAGATAAAAAGTTAGTTTTAAAGAAAACCAAAGTAAATTAAGATGAAACTAAGAGTACTTCTGATGAAACACATCATGATAAATACTTTGGGTAAATTTATGCATCCATATATACTTAGTTAATAAGATAAGTTAAATGAAGGATACAAAATTAATTATTGATTAAGATTAAAAGTTAAGTAGAAGCATTTTTTAAAAGGAAAGTTGTTAGAAATGATAAAATGTAATAATTAAACAATATAAAATCAAGCGATTTTAATTATAAAAATAAATAGGGGGGGGGCTCAAAAAGAAAATCACACCAAGTTTAAATAAGGACATCTGAAGATATAAACATCGTAAGAAGAAACAAAAAACAGATAAATTCATTTGAGCATAAACTTTACCCTATCAAGTGAAAAATGTTAAGAAAAAGTTCTTAACTGACCAAAATGTAATTAAGAGAAATCATTCAAACTTAAAAGTGTAATATTTCAAGAACCGATGAAACTTAGGGCTACGTATCAAGTTCCAATCAACGGCAAAAGTCAGGACGAATACAATGAGCGTAAAATCATCAAAATCTAACCAGCCGTTAATGAGTTATGAGTAATCAACAGAAATCATCGACTAAATTAAAATATTCAGGTTGGAACTGGAGAGCGTGTACTCGGAATGAAATTTGTTTGGGGTTTTGTCTGAAAAAAATATATTTAGGATGTTATTCAGCACGTTTTGTTTTTTTAAACGACCTTATGGCGCGTCTGGTTCTCCTAAAATAAATACCTTCTATACAAAATGTATTGCGTGCTTCGCACGCCATTCCGCATATTGGGAGTATGTTCAATACGCAATGCATTGTGTGCTTCGCACGCCAACACCACGATAGAATCCACCACATGGCTTTGAACCGGCTAATTTTATGGTATTTTAAATTCTGATCGATTTTGGGGGAAACCAGCGAGCTATAAGGTCGCGTAAAAAATAAAAATGTGCAGAATAACTGCCTACACTTATATTTTTAGAAAAACTTTAAAAAATCATTCTCGTAGAAAATTTTTTTACTTCCGTGTCAAAAAATGTGCTTCCGGTTGTTGGATTTGTTTGGCTAACGAACTCGTCCGAGCGACGAAGACAACCGACATGTGTACCAAATTTGGACCAAATCGGACTTAAAATGCGGCCGCTAGAGTGCGAACACACTCACATATATATATATTAAATGATTTTTAATGACATCCCAAAACGTGTTCTGGGGACCATGATCGATGCTTGGGTCTTACCATAAGGGCCACTGCAATAACTCTTTATTCTTTACCTCGCGATGTGAGTTTATCCGCTGCGAGCGAAGCGAAGTAGTCCATAATCCGAGGCCGCAAGGTTGAAGGAGCGAACGGAGCCGGGGCTTGTGGCTAAGGTGAAACAAATTCTACTTATATATTTTGTAAACGCAGCCATCTATTCAGAGCCCTAGTGAGTAGACCAATTTTGGAAATTCGCCCAACTCATGCCAGTTGTTCAACTGCAAAATCGAATTAGTATATTAAACTGGTGTTTTTTCTGTCCATGATAGCTCTTACGCTGGCCTCTGGCGAGGTCGCTCCGGGCCCTAAAGCGTCTGCTTTGTTTTATGGTTAATCCATCGCTGAACAACAATCGCACTTAAAGGCGATTCATAAACTTTAACCCTCTGCAGCAGAACCTTAAGCTAAGTAATGAAATGCTTATTATAAATGCAAACCTAGTTGATTATCAATTACTACTTCAGAGACTGTTGGAACTTGCAAGTTTATGTGATCCCAGAGCAGTTAATTACCACAAGCGTGACAATAACGGATAATTTGTTTAGTAAATTTGACTCCTTGAGATACATTCCACTCTGCCTTGACACCCTGTACAATTATCTTGGCCTAACTACGCGGGACTAGAATTAGAAGCTGTCTAAAGTTAAAACACTTTGTGTTTAATATTTAAAGCAAATTGTTTGCTCTACAAACAGCGAGGAGTGGAATTACACTTGTAATTTAAAGTGCAAGAATTGTGTCAAGACAACTCGGTGTAAGAAGTGCATTGACTTAGGCTGTGGCTTTTCTTCCATTACCGTGTTTGTACAACTGTCAAAACTTTGTTGGCTATGTTCTAGATGCCGAAGAAAAATGTCTCCTGATGCGAGTACTTCTTTTCAATTAGGCAATGGAAAATTGGGGTTTCTAATAAATATAAATAAATATGGAGCTTGACTTGACGGAATAATACTTAAATCTCAGTACGATTATTACTCAAACGCGTTTCAACGACAATGTCGTCATCTTCAGTGTTGTATAAGCTGCAATAATCAATCTATAACTATATAGTTACAGTAGTAGTTATACAGTACAGTCTCGCTAATCCGGACTTGACGGGACCGGACCCTGTCCGGATTAGTGAAAGTCCGGATTAGACGGAAAAGCCTAAAAAACGCATGAATTGTATACCGTTTGTGTTTTTAGTGAGAAAACGTATTAAAACTGGTGTTTTGGTAATACAGTATACAGTAAATATGAATTAAACAGTATACAGCGACCACAGAATTAAATAGACTAGTCAAGTCGAACGCAAGAGTGAAGCTAGTTTTAGAGTCAAATACTCACACAATATGACGGATGCAAGTCGCGAGCCGAAGGCCGGCAGTCAGTACATGTTGCCACATTAGCCGCGAAACGAAGCTCGTGTTCTAACTGTTATATGATAGAAACTACAATAGCCAATTTTTTCAAAAAATACTTTTTAGAAAATTTAGCTTTTCAGCTACATTTCTCTCGCTTGCATGACGCACCTGCCCTAAAAACAAAATATTTTCTCGCAATGCAACTTTTTGATGTCACGAATTAAAAAGTATAAAAAAGTTTGAACTTTATTCAATTTTTAAAGTGCAAACCATTTTTATTTAAAAATTTTGAACACACCATTAGCGTCCCACACTATTAAACTGTAAGTTTGTCAAATTTCAAAGATTTTTGAGCATTTTCAGCTATTGAAACAACAGTGTAAATAAATAGGGCGCACTGAAAATTTCACTCCAGACGTTTAACGAGAAACAAATCAAAAAGGGACTGTTGATTCGACAGGTAGTTAGACAGACAGTCTGCAGTCAGGTATAGTGCGGCGAGCTGGTCAAGTGAGTCACTTCCTTGAAATACTTTGGGACAAAAGATAATTGGCCGACCCTTTCTATCCTCGGCTGAGCTTTCTCTTCACGCTAAAAATAGCCAAGGACAAAATGAACCCTTAACTATTTTCGCTCTCGGCAAACAACAATTGCGTGTACTGTACCCAGTAAAATACTGCAATTTCTAGTTTTTTTTTAGGGCCGTCCGGATTAGCCGGAAGTCCGGATTATCGGAGACCGGATTAGCGAGACTGTACTGTAGTTGTATTATTGTAGCACGTACATCACTGAAGATGACAACATTGTTGTTGAAACGCGTTGCTGTACAGCCGGCTATCTTGGACTTTTATTCCGTAATGTTAAATTTAAAACCATTTATTTCGTTTATTTTTTATCATAAAATTGTTTGCAAGATCTCATTTTAACCACAGTCCGCATCCGTTTTGTGTTTTACATTTTTTTTAACTCAGTTGATTTTTCTCGTAATTGACATTTTTTTTTAAGTACCAAGTTTGAACTTTTTCCCTTACACAATAAAAAATGTATAGTTAAAAGTGAATCGCAAGCCGGATCCGCAATTTTTTAAAAGAATACTCAGTTTTATTTTCTTCGACAATCAATTACAAAAGATGGCTTTATAAAATGGTTTTAAATGAGGCAATGTCAAAGCGCTCAGCTGCCAGAAATTGCTCTATTTACACCAGATTCCACGTCCACCGTGCAGTACAGAGCGCCCATAAGCAATGCTATCCTTACGACAGTCTCAGCGATAAGAGCCAACTAAAAAACATCAACTCCCATGCAACGCTCGGTGAATTGACGCAACCCGCATGACAATAAACGTGATGTTCGCTGTAATGGTAGTAGCATGTCTATTCTCCCGTAAGACCTGAACGTGGAACCGAGTGTAGATACGGCTATAGGGTGAATCGTTGGAGTCGCCGGTCGCTCTTTTACTGGAACAGACCCTTAATAGTTGGAAACCATAATGTGACGGGCCCTATCAGGTTAGGTTTTGTTCGTAAAATGATGAAATTTGTGAAAAATGACCGCCGTTAATGAGACCGAAGTTAGGATAGAGGATGAAATAGAAGCGGACAATGAAAATAAGAGAGGGAATTACACAGAAAACAGCAAGAAGAAAGACAACTAACGAAGAATATATGAAAAGAAGGGTAACGGAGGTGAGTTTGTTGAGAAAGAGATATCGGTAAGTTAGTAAATAGAAGAAGAACGTTGGAAATAGAGACAGAAAGGGAAAGAATGTAAGAAAGAGAATAAAACAGATGAAAAAGCAAAAACCTAATATATAACTATGCAAATATAGCGATACATTTTTTCTTATGAGATAAAAATCAATGTAATAAATTAACAACAAATAAAATCATAATGTCATTGTTATTTATAATCATGCTTTCACGTCTTAAAACAATGCCAGATACGATCGTAAATAAAACAAATCAAAACACGAATAGAACAAATGACAAACCTTGGATAAAAAGCTCTGCATTGGCCTTGGTGAAGGTCAGTCCACATACCAAACTTGTTAATTCCTTCCTTCATTCCCTCAACGCTGCACCGAAGTAGGAAGTCGAGGCCGGTGATGTACTTTTAATTATCCTTTTGGAATAAAAAAGTAACGACTTCAGAAATCTATGTCACGGATATCAACTTGCGGTCTAGAAATGGAAAAGGGAAAACAGTAGTCGCCTTTGTGTAGTCCACGTCTTGTCTGCTTGTACTTTGTGGTGCATTTATCGTTTGATCAAAATCATTCTCTTGGTAACTGAGATATTTACACATCTTTAGAACGAGTCCGTATTCAAAATGATTCATCGCGACTCAATAATAGGTTGAAACTAATCTTTCCACCAATGAAATCCAGTTTAGGCCAATTACCAGTGGCGGTTCGTAGCTATAATTAATTAGCGGGGGATGCTGCACCAGAAAATGTTTAGCCTTTGTTTTAAAATAGTGTAAAAGGAAACCAAAATGTATGAAATAGTTATTTGTGCCTGAAGGGAGGAAAGTCTCATATTGTCGCCTTGAAAAGAAATGTTCCACAGAGCGCAGCTAAAGAAGTCATTTTCTTGATGGTTACAAATATACTTCCTTCCAGTAAAACACACAACATTTTTCTCCAGGTATTCAATCAATTCTTCTGGTTTTAATTTGCACCCAAAGATCAATAGTTTTTCCTTGATCTCTGGATAACAACTGAGGACATTTTTCTTCATTAAAATTACTGCAAGCGCATTAAATTTACGCTTATAGAAATTTTAACGCATTAAAAAATTTAGTAATTTATATGTGTAATAAATAAATTTGTTCCTTCTGAAATCATAGCCTCATTACCTAACTCGAAGTAAAAAAACTATTTTTCACCAGCACGCCAGGGTCGGCACTGCGGGAGCTACAGCTTCTTACGTGCGCATGCGTATGACAACCAAACCCACGATGCTGGAACTGTGAAACGCACAGTTCCATACAAAGAGTTTAGTATCTTTTTCATAAACTGAGGGATGGCTACTGTCATTAACCCTTTGAGTGCCACGGTGACCGCGTTATTTAGTATTTTATTTAATTTATTTCTCATGCGTCTTGTTATAAATATGTCGTCGGTTGGTTTTTAAAATTATGTATATTCAGATATACTGTAGTAAAATTATGCAAAACATCACAAGCCTTTACACCAGGTAACTAGTCATACCCCGTCGGCTTGGAAGCGAGCCAACCACCGTTTGCTTTACTTCCGCCCTCCTACCCTCAAACCACAGATATGAAAAGCTACCTGGTCTCGCGAGATTCGAATCCGGGATCTTCCGAACAGGAAGATCCCACGCTACCACTCGGCTAAGAATAAAACTGATAAATCAACCGCTCTTAGTTCCTTTACAAAGCAACCGTATTGCCTATCTCACTCCTTCAGGTTATCCCACCGTCGTTATAAGCGAATGGGTTAATACTTTCTTATTAAAAATACAGATTTTTTATGAAATCCTTACAAATTTGCTAAATCAGGTCGGCACCTATGGGTACACACTATGGGAGAAAATGCCTGGCACTTTTGGGTAGTGCATGCAGAAAAATGCCTGTCTAAAGAAAGAATTATAGAAAAAAGACTCATTATATTAAATGTAATCGATAATACCAAGTGGAAGCAGGGGGTGTTGCAGTTCCACAGTGCCTGCTATTTAGTTTAGGAAATAACGTACACAGAGCAGGTCTGTTGTGGCCGATGTCACTGGAGGGGGAGAGATAAACAACGTACAGCTTGCTACTAGTCTTGCCACAAAAATCGTTCTAAAACTAACTCACTTTCTTACAGTATCCTCAGACTAGGAGTGTGTCTGGCCTGACGGGTTTGTCATAATTTCTATTTCTCATCTTACCTGCCTTGGCGGTACAACCAATTCCACGAAAACTAGGTTCACAAATTGCATTTAACTAAGAAAGTTACTACTCCGTAATGGACTGCGTCTCTTTTACTTTCTCACTATACTATAGTATAGAGAAAGTATAGTGATCGCAAAAAAAATCAATGTTGAGATTTTTGTGGAAATATCCGTTTTGGGACCCCCTGAGTCCAAAAAAGTGGATTGTACAAAATGTCTGTCTGTATGTCTGTATGTATGTCTTGTATGTCTGTATGTATATCTGTGTGTCTGTATGTATGTCTGTATGTCTGTATGTCTGTATGTATACAAAGCTAGAGCGAAAACCGTTCGATTGATTTCAAACAAATTTGTACCAGACATGGCAAGTAGGCCTGTATAGATGCACGAAAAACGGTTTTGAAAATTTTTGACAAAAAAATCAGTTATTATTTTTTTATTAAAAAAACGGCTCTAACGATTTTGATAAAATTTGGCTTATCTGTAGCCTTTAATGTACCCTACCATATGCAAAAAAACCGGATCTTTCTAAAAATTCTCGTTTAGCTAATAAAAATAATAACAGATTTTTGGGGTTTTTTGTCCATAAAGGGGGTTGTTGTTCAAAATTTTTCAAAACCTTTTTTCGTGCATCTTTACAGGCCTAATTGACGTGTTTGGTGCAAATTTGTTCGAAATCGATCGAATAGTTTTCTCTCTAGATAATAATAATAATAATATTTATTAGTTAATCTCTTACTTTAATAAATCACCTCTCCTACCCCACCTACAATTATGAAGTCACGGTGAATCTGTTTAGTAATTTTAATATGTTTGTGAGAAAGTAGTGCCAGTTCCTGGTACCGTTTATTTCTTATAGTTTTACCTAGTCATCTAAGACACACTCCAAGATTGAGGCTACTGTAGTAGTATGATAGCTAGTATCATTGTATTTGGATAATTTAATAGAACTCCGATCCAATGCAATATTTCGTTACACTGGAAATTCGACGATAGTGGCGCTATCTATTGGGGAAACGACGGAAGCTGTGTGAAACACCAATGCTACCAATGTTTCTCCCTAGCGCTACCCCGCGGCGCGATCATGCGCTATTTTGCCGACAACCTTTTTTTCGGCACACAGCCCCCGTATGCATGCATGATCTATTTTATTATTCATGATCTATGCTAGTATGCAGTAGTATTGTCTTTTTTAATGTAAAACCCCCAATTTTTTATTAATTATCGGAACTTTTTTTATATAAGTTAACTTTTTTTAATGAGGAATGTATAGCTTTACTCAGCGACACCCACACGAATGTATTCATGTCAGGTTAGTACAAGGACGTGCATGCGCTGTAGCGCCCCCTTTCCCCAGCCCACCCTGTAAACTGTTCAAATTTTAACGGTTGCCAAAGCTCAAGATATTCCGCGCGCAGTGTAATAATGTTTACAAAAGTCGTTATCATTATTACATTTCTAAGGTTAAGTATATTTTCATAACAGTACTTTTAAATAACGACAACACTAACCTATAAAATCAACGAACCTTATTTTTAACGGCGGAGCTTTCATCGCTGACATTTCGAATTTGATTTGATGACTTAGTTTTTCAAATGTCAGTTTATTTCCACGGCGTTGGTTCATCAAACAACACGTCCCCGCTCTTATTAATAATAGGCCTATAGTTGCAGGCGTTTGGGTCTTCTAATTGGTGCATGTTTCTGTCTACATCGCGACTCTCTATTTCTATTCTCCCCTTTCTCTTCTTTCTATCTTGGATTTGCTAATTCTGTTAGAAATGTTTGATAGCCGAACGAAATTGATGCGGTATTGGAATGCCACGTTGAATTTTATTGTTATCTGGTTTTAAATTTGTCCTAAAATAATTTAAAAATCGTCTTCCTTTACTTAATTGAACTCTATACTGTATTATGATTGCTCGCGTTCCGCCTGTCGTTCCTCCTAAACGAAATAATAAATCAAACTGAAATTTGACTGAATTATGAATCACGTTTTATGAATGTTTTTATTACTTTTACTTTCTCACTATACTATAGTATAGAGAAAGTATAGCCTAGTGATCGCAAAAACAATCGATGTTGAGATTTTTGTGGAAATATCCGTATTGGGACCCCCTGAGTCCAAAAAAGTGGTTTTTACAAAATGTCTGTCTGTATGTCTGAAAGCTAGAGCGAAAATTATTCGAGGAATGGATGAGTGAGATTGAGTATGTTTGAATGAATGCTAGGTTAGTGATGTAAGTGGATCTGTAGATTTAAGTGTTGAGAATGGTAATTTTCGTTTTGTTCCATTGTTAGGCAATTTATTGCATTGCGGATGTTATGTGATCAAATGTTAGAAGATGTTTTTGAGTTCATTTCTCTAGATTCTGTGTAATTGTAATGGATATTTGTGTGAACTGGGTCGGCTACATTTCCCTCTTCGACTTCTCACTTTTGTAGTAAATAGATATAAATATATTGTTTCATTTTTATTTGTTTCTTATTATTATTATTTTGTTGTTATTTTTGCCCCAAACAGGTGTTTTATATAACTCGGGGTTTTATTGTTTCTCTTTTTGTTTTTATTGAAAGTAATTACAACTTACTACATTCTAACTAAAGAATTGTCAAATTATGTCTATATTTGATAGAAGATGTAGTTTGTTTCACTTTAAGATTTTATATTGTTGTTGTGCTTGTAGAGAAGCGATTATAAAACTTACTATATGTAATTAATTGTTATATTGCGTTTTGTTATAAATATTTATTTCCTTAAGTACAAAATTTTACTAACACTATGTGTTTGTTGCCTGTTACAGGTGGGTCAATCAGAGAATCGTCCTTATTGGTTGCACGTGAGTATGTCGTTGCGGACCGTTCTTTTGAAAACAAAGAAATGGTCTGAAGAGATAATTTCAAATATCACCATTGCATTGTTAAACCACATAACAAAGCTTATCCAAAGTGCCATCACAATTAAGCTATATTCGTTTGAGGACCTGTAAATTATAAAAAGGAAATTTGAATTAGCACTGGCACACGGCTAGTTTTACTTTATTAAGCATACAAAGAACTGGTGTCAACAATAAACCACGATTCAAACATAAAACAGCTGATTGCGCCCACAAGCTTTAATATTTCAACAAAACTTAACTATGTGAAACATTTTGAGGTTACGTTTACAACTTCTAGGTTGTCTAGGATAATAAAAATGTACATACAATATTGTTGTGTTTACTGTGTTGGTATAGGATGCCGGGTTGAACAAACCAATTATTACACATAACTTAACTATTACACTTCATACGATTGTTTTGACAGTTACTCCATCCGATACGGAATTAAAAGGGCTAGAAAAAGGTGTCTTAACATTTTTTTTGTTAAAATGTAGACACTGCGGATTTTGAATGATTTAGGTTTGAAATTTTCAAACAGTTGCCACTTAGAAACGCATGATGTAATCGTTTGTTTTTCTTAAAATAGAGCATTGTTAGGTTGAACTTCATACCAAGTTTGAACCCAATCGTTCAAACATTTCTTTAGATACGAACTATTTTGTAGAAAAACAAAATGGCGGATATCTGGAAAACGAACAATTTTGCTTTTTTTTTGGGTCCACTTTCATCTCCTGAAGTTGTACCAACCTCTCGCAAAACACCCGGTATATAGAGGATAGCCCTCATTTTTATCTAATAATATTAACATAAAAAAAGCCAAAAATTAATAAAAGTTATGAATTTATATAACAGAAAAATTGAAATTCCCGACAGCATAGAAAGCTATCAAAACATATCTTAAATATGGTTCAGTTTAATCATAAATCGAGTAATAATGAGATGAAATTGATATTAAAGTTGACTGCTTGCAATCAGGGCACTAACTTTATTGTTCAACTCAACTTCTTTTATCATATGTTAAAAACGTAAAGTGAGTCACATTTATTATAAACAGGGCTGGTAACACATTAAGGGGACTTGCCACGCCTATGTTACTCCATGCTAACTATAGGCCTATGCACATTTTCTCAAGAACCATAAGACTTAGGGCAATACATTTTTTAACATTTTTTTAATCATAGTTTTTTTCTAGTGCGCTACATGACATTTTTGTAAAATTTTATTTCTAAGTATTTTTTTATCTTTTCAAAAATAATTTGTAATTTATCAGTTAAAATTTTCATAAATATTTTTTTAGCAAAGTAAGAGGAATTTTTATGAAAATCTCATGCAGCACACTAGAAGACCATGTTGTAAGAAAGCACACAAAAATTGGCATCAATATCTTTATTAGATGCTGAGAAAAGTTACATCAAAGTCAAAAAACCCTAATTTTCGGTAAACGGAGAAAAGGTGAAAACATCCATGATTTCATGATTGTCCTTACAGTTTATACCATTATGACACTATGACAGTGGATTATTGATTTATAAACAATAACAGTAAATGTATTAGCAAGATATGAACACTTGACTGCAACTGGCATAGTTTTAGCCCTATGCTTAGCCTTAACATAGGCCTACAAACGTGTAAAGTCTAAAACTTGTTTGCTATTTTTATAACAGGGTTAGTGTCCGAAGAGTTGTAGTCCTATTTATTTTTGCAGCTAAGCAACAAATTTTCATGAAACATGAAGATGAAAAACTGAATTAGGTAACGTCCTTTGAAATAAAACAAACAAAATAAATACTAATATAGAAGAAATCGGTAGCACATCAAAGTCGTAGAAGTTAGCTCGGTAATGTCCTGGGCTAGTAACAACAAACAACAGCTGATGTCAAAATGTCAAACTATTTTTTCACAGCCATTAAACAGAAACACAGCGTAGCCAATTTGAGAAAACTTTACTTCATAAAATTTATATGTATGATAATAAATTAACTGCTTTCGAGCGTTTAGACATTCAAAACCAAAATTTACATGAAAACCAGAGTGTATGGGTAAAAACAATATTTTTTTCACCAACTAAAAAAAATAAAAAACATTAAGTTATTCAGCTCATTCTGAAAAATAATAATCAATAATAAAAAAAATGTGAAATTTTTTTCCCCGTGGCAAGTCCCTTTAAAACATGTACAACAGTATATTAATAAAATATAACTCGACTTTTTATCGCAATTGGTTTAATAATGTACCAATAATGTCGGACTTGGTCACTTCGATCGACCTGTTGACATTTTCAAGAAATGTAAAAGCAATTCCCAGAATGCGGCAAAGAACTGGTTCTATACCGTACTGAACTGAATATTTCTTGCGTAACCGCTTGTAACATTCTAGATTACTGATTTTATCGATATTGTACCAAATTATCATTTTAATTAGTAATTTAGTAATTTTCTTACCCTCCCTCAGCGTTGCTTTTTATGGTACATTACTCTGTTGTTTGGTCTTCGTATTTACCATGAGCAATCGTCTGTCAGAACCTCGTAATTTCTTCGTTTTACCAACTTTTGTGGGGTGCGTTTTGGTAATTCCAATTGCAATATATTAGGTGTGTTCCATCAGACTTAGTCGCGAAGTATCAGTTTGTGTATGTGAGTGTGTGTAAGGATATTTAAATAAATATCCGGTGCTGATATTTTCAATGAAAAATTATAAATTTTGGAAAGGCAGTTTATAATTTCATCTCCAAATTTGTAACACATTTATTAGAAGGAATCTGAAAAGTATTATTTTATATCTAGAACTTTCCCAACCATCGGAGTAACCAAAAAGGTTCTTGAGTGTTTGATTTTTTTTCTAAAAGGCAAAACTCTAAGGCCTCAGCTACAGATAGTGGAGGGGCTGCCTCACGAGCTACAAAAGGCATCTATCATCATGCCATCAAACAGTGAACTTGTCAAATTACTTGCATTGAGAGAAAGTCGATTGGCTACAAGCAGTTCTTTCAAACGTAAAAGGCGGTTTGAAGTACATCCGATTAATTTCCTCAGAAATTCTGAAGGGGAACATTACAAACTATTATTTCATCAGCTCAATCGAATCAGCTTCTTGAAATCTTTATCTCTATCATTCCACAGAGATGGATATACTTGCACTAAGGAAATTAAAACTTCACACTCTTCATCACAGAACTTTTTGCCATATTTAAATAATATAAATAACAAAGAGTGAAATGAAACGTTCAACATCCAGTGAGCGACTGGCAAAAATATTTGTCAGGATCGAACGACAAGCGATTGCTCTGGATTTCGACGAATGGCGAATCCCAGGAGTGTAGGAGTTTTACCTACTGGTATCAGGTAGAAAGGGTCCCCATCCGCGAATTCCTCAAACTGCGGAATTTTGCCTACGGTTGGGGGTGGGAGCGAGAGGGGGAGGGGGAGAGAGAGAGATTCCTGTAGAGAAGAGAGACAAAGAGACTCTTCTAGCGATTATAAAAGAAAGAATTGTGCCAGGTACAAAAATTATCACTTTACAGGTACCGTATTATCACTTTATATAATAATTAGAATTAAAAAAAAACTAGAGGACTTACCAAAATTGTTTAGTCACAGTATTTTGCCGATAACAGTATGATTATAATATTTGTATAATTATAATATTTCGTCGTATTATCACTTTATATAATTAGAATAAAAAAAAAAAACTAGAGGACTTACCTAAACTGTTTAGTCACAGTATTTTGCCGATAACAGTATGATTATAATATTTGTATAATTATAATATTTCGTCGTATTATCACTTTATATAATTAGAATTAAAAAAAAACTAGAGGACTTGCCTAAACTGTTTAGTCACAGTATTTTGCCGATAACAGTATGATTATAATATTTGTATAATTATAATATTTCGTCGTATTATAATTACGAGAAAGGTGGATGCTCTTTAATAATCACTACAAGAAACGGTGTCTCTCTCCCTCCCTCACACTCTCTTTCTCCCGCCCCCACCGTAGGCAAATCTCCGCACCAAGAGGTTACCGACGGCATCCCCCCCCCC
>JAGFPH010005983.1:0-15251 GCA_018207615.1 Philaenus spumarius
CCCCATATTGGGAGTATTTTCAATACACAATGATTGCGTACTTCGCATGCCATTCCGAATATTGGGAGTATCTTCAACACACAAAGCATTACGTTTGTGAATGAACACATTATACCGTATAAGTTAGTCCAAACAAAACAAGAGAAAGCTTTCTTAGAAGGCCAGAAATTTTTCAAGAAGGATGGGAAATAACAACCGTTGGAAGTAGTTTGACATTACAATAAGGACCATTATACATAAGGCGTTTGTGTCACACACATACATATATACCAAATAACAAAAACAGTATAGGCTAATAATGAGAATAAAAACATTGAATGGATAAAAATTTAATGATTTTTCACAAAATGATTATTAAAAAACGTGATTACAAATCTTAATAATTGTTAAAATTATGTAGAAGTTATACAATCACAAATAATGAATAGCCTACATTATCATTATATTTATCAAAACCAATGGCATTAAAACATCTATCACTATTTTTGTATTTTATAAAACAAATTTAAACACATCAAAATTATATAATTCTTACAATCTGAATAAAATAAGGAAAGCAACTGAAATTATTTTGTAAACTAATTAATAACAATCAAAACTATAATTTATATTATAAGAACTAAGAATTTCAAACAAAATCAAAGACGTTAATAAAACAACTTGATTAAACATAGGTCTTACACAACCAATGTAAAAAAACATCATTCGTTGAAGTTTTGAAAACTTCGATTATTGATGCTCATCCCTAATTTGAGGTTTTCTTCGGAAAACAGTTTAAACATATTATTCTCAATCCAGACACTAAAGGAGGTAAATTTGTAAATCACAGTTCTTTAGTTCAAGCCCATATTAGATAGGAGTGAAATTTTGTTGATATGCCTACAGGAAAATAATCTCAACTTTGATTTTCGGTGTTGATGATAGGCATGCTGAACCTATTGATTTCAATTCCAGTAGTGTTTAGGCCTATTTTTCCAATTGAAAATACAATAGTTAATAGTGCCAATGCTAAATTTGTAGGCCTAGGAAAGAAAGAAGAGAATTTGTGATATTTGGGGAAAACGATATGAAAATAAATCAGTAAGTTACTAACAATATTTGTTTGTAATCTTGTAACTAGGTTATGCTTGAAGATATGTGTGCAATAATTTTTTATTCTGTGTAAAAACCATTCTAGTATTTTAGGAAAAATACAACATTATTATAACTTTTACAAATTAAAGACAATTATTTTCAATTTAAAAAATATTTCTAATTAAAATCCTTAAAAATTCAAACAATATTTTTAAAGAAGCAAGTGTTTTAAAAAGTATCCTATATGTCTATACTTATAAAAGCCAAATACCATTGACTCATCACAGTTTCTCCAAAACCACGAGGCCTACAAACATGAAATTTGGCACTAATACTCTTTATAGGCTCTAGACGTGCGCTAAGAAAGTGTTTCCGAAAATTCAACATTTTAGGGGGGGTTTGGGGGGGGGTCAAAGTTACTAAATCACGATTTCTTCAAAGTTACTAAAAATCCCCATAAGAAATACAAAATGTAATATATTTATTGATACAATATACTTTTTGTTAATATACATTTAACTTTGATTTGTCTATCCGTGCAAAGCCGGGTCAGGCCAGCTAGTTGTAAGAATATTATATAATTTAGTAAAAAAATGGTGAAATTCGACTTAAACCATAACCTTTTTATAAGGTTCAAACAAAACACACGCATTTTTAACCAAATTACTTGCTGCAACTTAAGAAAAAATGTATAGGCCTACTAATTATAGCCTCTAATATAAATGTAAACTTCGTAATAAATTAACATTTTTATTGCCAAATCAGAATTGTTAAGAGCTAATTGAGTATATCTGCAACTAATTGTAAAGAACAGTTTAGTATTCCGATAAAACAATGTTTATTTCAACCTTGAATCAATTATGTCTTATAGAGCTTGGAAAACAATTTTTACTTAGATTTCACATTTACTTTCCTAGATTTAATTAGGCCTACAATAAGAGGTAGCCTATGCCTACAGGAGGAGTTGTTTCGATTGATTATGGTTCTTAGTAGTTTACAGTTTTATCTTATTAGTTTTGTCATGTCTGACCTTGTGTCTCAGTCGCACTGCCTTCCTTACAATTTCATAGGAGATGCTTTTGCTACTGAATAACAAATTATCTATGTTTGATTCTTTTCTTTTTAAATAACAACTTGGAAGTTAATAGAGAGAAAATTAGTGTAATAACACAGTCGTAGCTGACTTCAAAGAATAATTGAATTTGAAAATACCTAATCTAAACCTTGTTAGGTAACAGAGGTTTATAATTTTGATGCAACCGAACTCGATTGTTTTATCACAAAATACATTGGCATGATTTTTGGAAAAATTTGTCCTAGGTCTTAAATCCCAAAAAGATAGTCTTATCACTATATAATGGTCTGTGCAAATGCTACCAAAAACAATAGATTTAGGCCTAATCGACGTGTTTGGTGCAAAAATTTGTTCGAAATCGATCGAATATCTCTAGATAATAATAATAATACTTATTAGTTAATCTCCTACTTTAATAAATCATCTCTACTACACCACCTACAATTATGAAGTCACAGTGAATCTGTTTAATAATTTAAATATGATTGTGAGAAAGTATGTGCCAGTTCCTGGTACCGGTTATTTATTTTGGTATTGTAGATTATTAGAGGGCATTATAAAAGTTTCTTTTAATATACAAATATTGCCCCACTTGTTGGGAGTCAAATTTATAAAAGTTTCTTTTATTAAAAATAATCTCCACTTTTGAGAGTCAAACTTATAAAAGTATTTCTTTTTCTTTATTGAAACAATGTTAAATAATATAGTCTTCTTGTTTTACAACTTTATAATTCTTTTATTAACAGTTATTTTATCTTAACAATATATTTACAATTTTATTTATCTTTCTATTAAATATATAGAGCACTTAATACAATGGGTCAATTAAATTATTACTTATAGTTTTATAATATTTCTTTAATAATATCTTATATCTCGGGTCTATTTTAGTTCGTGGCTTATTTATTAAACTAGGGGAGACCCCTGCGTGCTCCGCACGCCAACCCCCCTGTTGGAACCCGGTGTGCGCCGTAGGAACCCGTTGTGAAGTCATCAAGGCTCAGGAATACACTTTAATAAAAACCTAACCTAAAAATTATAAATACTAATAATTGATTTAAAATTTGAAATAAATTGTTAATGAAAATATTAGAGGCTACAGCTGATTAATGAATCAACAATAAACATTATTAATTTATTTTGGTTCAGTCTAGGCCTAACTTAGAATATATAGATACAAACGGCGGATACAGTTATCGTGGTGAGTGGAGCGCTAAGCAGATGGTGCGAAACATGTATAAAATGTACTTTTTAAAATGCTATTTCCTTCCTATTATTTTTCTTGTAGTTAAGTTGAAGAAGAAAAAAATGGATTCGACAATTAATTAGTGAATTTAACTAATATTTTATACACATAATCTAATTGTTTGGGATATCAATACAGATAGGAAAGAAAGGAGAAACCTCCATTAGCTTGAATAAATAATACAGTTGCCAACTACCATGAAAAATATTGCAATTTAAAAATGTAGGCCTATTTGTAAAATGTTGTATTTATGTAGGCCTTAATTATATATCAAGATAAAGATACACATGTTATCTTTTGATTGGTTTTTATTTCATATTGATTATCAAATGATTTAGAAGTTATTAATATTATAATAAAGAAATTAATACTCGAATATAATTATATGTTATACGAAGATGTACGTATGTTTCCGTAGTTAAACGAATGGGTATATCTTCCATGAATTTGTATAAATTAATAAATTCATTGTTGATAAAAGGTTGTATTTATATTCACTTTATAACCTCAAAGCAAATCTTATAACGTATTATAGCCTACCTTAATTGTATAACTCATATTTAAAAAAATCAACTTCAGAAGAATAATTACATTATTGATGAATTAATTGTAATTGTTAACATAACACCAAAATACAATTTACGCTAGGTTTTGTACAGATAATGGGTGAAATCAGCTGTTATATTAAATGAGCGTGTACTCTTCTTCTGTTGTTAGACAAAATAACTTGCTTCTTTACAATCAGCTGATTGCAGAACTGTAAAATAAAATCATTGCAAAGGTTTGGAAATGTTGATTTTTTCATCTAAGAAATTAAGATTACGTAAAAGTAAATAAAACCTGTTAATATAGAAAAGTTTTGCTTTTATTTGGTATAAACTTAATGTAAATCGGCCCAGTGAAAGTCCTACACGAACTGTCTAAAGGATTGAAAAAGTAGACTTTTTCTCCCATGTTAAATTTCCATAAGAAAAGCCTATTTTTCATTTTTGACCCATTTAACGTAAATATTTTCAAAATACAAATAAAACCTGCTAATATAGGACCGAAAACCTTTGTTTTGGTAAAACCCGCATGTAAATCGGTCCAGTAGAAGTCTCAGACGAACTGTCCAAATGTTTTTTTTTCCTTACGGCTTTAAATATATAGATGTGCAGTTTACTATTTTAATATTATTTATCTTATGTTCTAAAATGTGTCTAAATTATTAAAAGGTTTGAAAGTTAATTTTATGCTGATGTTAATAACGTGATAAGTTCAATTTTGAAAAGTTCACTTTAAAAAATATAAGGCTGGATATTACCTCTAATTAGGTTTAACTTGTTTATATTCTTCAGGTGTTTACTGGTTTACTATTCTGTTCAAGTTTTATATAATTCTCTGGCCTCGAAAATTTTATAGCTTTTTCATTTTTTTTACGTGTGTACTCTGGGTTGGTTCAAACAATACTAATTTTTGGCTTGGGTTACCTTTAAAACATCTGCTCTACAATCAAAACTGCCACTTAATCTCTTGTCCGTTCACTCTGTCCATTAGGCATTAGGCTTGTATTTAAAAACTTATAATTATTTGCTAAATCTTGTTTTCACCATTTTTACATCACTTATACTTTTCGTGTTATTATTTTTGATATTTAATATTTGAAAATGCTTTTAAAAGTTATTAATTTTTGAGGTATTCGTTTACTTATATTACACTGTTTTATATGGTATAATATTTTTTTTATTTGTTTTTTTTTTATATATTTAATAAAAGAATTTACTATTTCCACACCTTTTTGTGTTTACTGATCACTAAACTAGATATAAGCTAGGCTTATATAGACACAAATAATAACTAGGCTTTTATTTTTACAATAAGATGATTTCCTTTATTTCAGGTATTTATAGAGCACAAAATATACAACTTTAGATGTTGTATTATTACAAAATAAACAAAATATATACAAATTATTAACTAAGACTCTAATTTCTCGGGTTAAAAGATCCTGGCCTATTAACTGTGCAATCGAAAAATACAAAATGCTTAAAATTATACAAGGCTACAAATCTACAACTAGGAATATTACAAAAGGTTTTTATAGTTCAAGTTCTCAAAATAGATTGGTCAATTTATGTACTAATTATTATTTCATTTAATTTGGTTGAATTTAGAATATTGAAGTCACTGTCTAAGTTCAGAATTATAAGATTTGGTCGGATATTACCTTATGGCAAAGTTCACTTCTGTAGTTAGTTTTTTTTTTAAAAAAGCTCAGTAAATGTTTCTTATATAGGCTATTTGATGCTTTCTTCCTGAGTAATATTATTTAAGCTTTTTTCTATGTTAATCAAGTTTAGTTTCTTAAAGGACTTTCACTATCAATTATTATTAACGTTAATATTAACTAAAATACGTCTGGACTGTATCAGACTAGGATAGCTTTTAATGCATAATTTTTTAACTATCCCGCTTCTCCATTTTACCAATGCCCCTGCAAGTCTTAATAACAATTGCTTGTAGTAGATTGTCTGTAAAGTGGTTGTGGTCCTTCACATACAATATATTATTTCAAAGTTTTCCTTTATATTATGTTATATTTGTCGGAAATATTGATACTTCGTCTTCATAAAAATATTTAATGTTCAATTGTCTTTAAATTGTCCAAAATACGTAATTATCTGTTTTTTCAAAAAAATATATCACTTTTAGAACGTATACTTATGAACAGCTGTCTTACCAATATGTACAGTACAAATTCATGTTTCAGACAATGCGCAGTGTTCCAAATTCCAATGTTTGTCATATAACCTATTTTATACGTTTCAATATCTATTCACACTTTATAACACTGATTTTAACAAATTGTACATTGTTTCTTAATTTTAACATCTATTATAACTTACTTTACATGATTAAATTTATTTGCTAATAGTATTCTGAGATATAAGTATTTCGAATATATTGGTAGGCTATGCTTCATTTAATTTCCAATGTTTGGTTAGGTTTGTATTGTATTAAGGTAAGTTAAAGTGTTATATTAATATTAAAAGTGCTTATCGTTATTTCCTTATTAAACTAAAAGTTCTGAAATGAATTTACTTGTTTTAAAATAATTTAATGTAGATCGAGTTTTTTAGGTTAAATAGGCTATCTATCTATCTACTTGTTTTTATACCAGGATCCTTATACTTTCTTAGTTTATTTTACAATACATTTGGGACAAAATGTTACAATGGTCACTGCCTTTTTAGCGGTAATCGATTTATTGTTCACATTCACTTTGGTTCCTTTTCAGACTTCTAAATTTCCAAACCTCAGTTGTGCTGGTATTTACATTTTGATATATCAAAAGTTTATTTATACAATCGCAATTATTTTTTACATCTTAATTTAACCATACATTACCGGTATGCTATTTTATACATTCAAACTAATTGTCTGCACGTTTAACAAATTTAACATTATTTACAATTTTGAAAATACGACCGAATCTCAATTTGAGGTTATACTCTAACTGTTGTTAATAAACATTTATAAGAAAAAAGGTAGGTTTAAATTTAATAAAAATAGGTTAATTAGTTAATTTTAATTTAGTTCTTTATAGTTACTTTTATTGTTTTAACATTTTAAAATTTATATCTATTTGTCTTGAAAATCCTGCTAGGATAGGCCTAACTCCTTCATTTAAAAAAATATATGAAAACTTCACATTACATAAATGAAATCAAATCTCACTTATTTTAATGTTATAGCATATACTATAATTTAAGTGATATTTGGCTAGTTCAGTAAAGCAAAAGTTTTAAATAACATAGACGATCAGGATGTTAAATTTTCACAAGTTTCTTTATTATATGACAACAATTATTTTGTAATTGAGTGAGTTTTTAGTCACTATACAGTGAATATGTTTTTAAAAATCCCTATTATATTTAACCTAATAAGTCTCTGAACTGAAACTAGCTAACTTTGTTATGTTAGTTGCCATGGTAACCTTGATCTAACTGGTAAACTTTGTTATGTTAGTTGCTATGGTAACCTTCATCTTTTTATTGATTATAACAACAACAGGCAGTTATTCACCTTAAAACTAAGACAAAATAGGCCCCATAAGAAATAATCAACAATTTACTTCCAGACCATACAAGATTAGGCAACTGTCAGATGGCCCATGTAAACATTATTCCAAAACAAAGTTATGTTAAGCTTAAATCTAAAGTTTACATCTATTGAAACAAACTAGGGAAAACCAAAAGAGAATATTGGCATAAGTTTACATAAATTTGTTTACATAAGTTTTCCGGCCATAGTCCATTGTTTGAGTAAATCAACATACTGCTTGTGTGAATCTGTGATCAAGATTTATTCTATCAATTATATTACCTCACAAGTCAAGCTCAATATTTATTCTAAGAGGCTATATTTTATTATAAGGAAGTGTCATTTATCTGATAATATACAGGGTGATTCAGTAAAGCGAATTACGGCTAAACTAAGCCGAAATCGAAAAAGTGTTATACTACATTTTCGACTTATTTTTGCATGTAGAATCTGATAGCCTAGAGCCTGATAGCCGCTAGAAAAACAACTACACAAATTGTTCAATTTCAAAAAATTGTGGTTTTAGGCTAATTTTGGTTGTAGACAATTACCAAGAAATTATGTTTTTTGTCGATAACTCGGTTATCCTTTGACCTACTGAAACTACAAAAAAAGCATTTTGTCTGTTGTTAAAAAAGGAAAATATTTTGTTTCTTGTACATTTTTTGTAAAGTTAACGGTTTTCAAAATATTCCACGATAAAACTTTGTAACGGCCGCCATTTTGAAAATTATAAAAATAAATTCTTTGTGTTTGGTACACTTGTTAATCGTAACATATAAAATGCTTATTGCAAATTTGAAGTCGATATCTTATCTATTTCCATAGTTACAGTGAGTTTTTGTAAAAAAACAAAATGGCGGATTACGGCTAAACTAAGCCGAAATCGAAAAATGTTATTTTACATTTTCGACTTATTTTTGCATGTAGAATCTGAATCTGCATAGCCCGCTACGCTTTACTGAATAACCCTGTATTTACTGTAGGAAGACTTGTAGAACTCATGAACTTCAACTAAGCCGAATGAAATTGTTAAATTGTACACAAAATTGTGTAAAGTTCATTATTTAACTGGACACCAAAAAAAACTAACCCATTTCCTCAATTTATATCCCATCTAACTTAGTGATGTGGGCCGGGTAAATACCCATTGGGAAGCTAAATATAAAAATTGAGTATTTACCCAATGGTCATTAAATACCCAAAACGAGGGTATTTTTAGTTTTTAAGTTTTATACAACATTTGATGTTTTGATGATGTGTTGGCCAAACAAGGACTGAAACACAGTTATTTGATGCCTTACATGTAAATTAGCAACAATATTTAGGCCTATCCTTTAAAACTAAAGAAAAGTAAAAAGTACGTCCGGGTATTTATTAACAGTTTGCACACTGCTATTGTCTTTCAATGATTTTGAATGTTTTTTTCTTTTAAAAAACCTTTTTATTGTTTTAATATATGCTGAAATATTATATAGGGATTGGTAACATGTCATTAAATCGTATTGTACATAGCAAAATACAAAAAAGAAAAAACTAGTAGCAAATTAGTTCCTGTAGTTGGCTTTTATTTATAATAAAAACTTTCAAATACTGTAACAAAAGCTTCAGTTTTATTACTGGAAAATAGCAACAAAGATGTGGGAGGGTGCTTGCTACTTTCGTAGGAAGAATAGGCCTAGTATAATAGTAATTTAAGTACGTACAACAACCTTCTATATATATTTCTTTCTTTCTCTTAGTTTAATATATTTTTTTAGAAAACCTCACCTTTGTGAGCCAATTATAACATAAACCTCCCTATACTGAATGATTCATTCATTTATAACCTCTAATATAGCAACTATTAATAATATTGACAATGGTTGCGATGATGAACAAGTTTTTTATTGTACCATTAAACTTTAAGAATTTGTTAGTTTAAAAAAAAGAATTAACTATTAATTCGTTTAATAAATAAAGAAATTAAATATCTATATTAAAAAAGAACAAAATAAGGAACTATCCCAAACTACTATTCATTGACAATGGATACTTAAGTATAAATATTTTGGTAATTTTAACCTTGTTTAATTCGTATTAATTTTGAACAGAAAATTTGAGCTCATTTACATTTATTATGAAATTATTAATCTCGGTGGTTTGGGTGTAACATGCCGGTTTCATCCAATATTAACACAAATAACCATATATTCAACCTATAGGCCTAACATATATCTATAATAATACATATTTTATAATTAATACATACAAGGTTCAATAAAACAAAGAAATAGTTTTATCCATCAAATTATGGATGTATCACACTCAGGATTAGAGTTATTGTACTTTATTAAAATCGAAAACTTTGGAGTCTAAAAGTAGGCTATCTTCGCAAGGTAGGTTAATGTATAAAAAAAGGTCAGATCTCACCAAATAAGTTTGATTTCTTATCTGCTGGTTAAATTATATATCCACTGTCTTAAAACTTCTTAACATATTTCACTGGGATTTCTATTGTTTTGTTATAATTCTGGGTAAGTTGGGGTATTTCCATTTTCAATGGAACGGAGTCACGTCTGTATTTAACTTTACTCGACCAAAGCCTAGGTCTTCATTCCTCAATACTACAATTTTCCCTTTGTTGCAAACATGTTTTCTCTAGAAATGCCGAATTTGTTCACTCTACTTCACCATGTATTATATTTTGTGCTTAAAATTATAGGACAGTTATGACTTATTGAGATATATTATGGACTATTTATTTATAACGTTTAAATTGGAAAATAATTCCTTTTCAGAAAGTAAAAACCGATGTTTTTTACATCTCTACTCATTTTGAAAATTGAGATGACTCTGCGGAATATTTTAACCAATCAGATCGTTACGCCTAAATCTTGTTAAAATTTAAGTTTGACGATGTTTTATCGAAGTTTCCGCGAATCTGTGTCAGGGCATATAATGGATTATTTGCATTCTGAAATGTTTCATACATGTGGTGTAAGTATGTCAAAAAATAACAAAATAAATTCAATAAAAAGAATGTAAAGTAGAAAATGTTTTGTAAATGATCTTAAAGTTTTTTTTTTTTTTTTTTTTTTAAGAGTAGATGGCGTTTATGAACCGTCCACTAATTAATCAAAATGCATGACAGGAAGTTTGAATAGTATAATGAAGATGTCCTAACCTAACCTCCCTACCTAGCCTTTTGCCATCCACAATCTCACAAAGACCTTTCTTTTACCTTCTTTTTTCAATTAAAGAGTTGAAACTAAGTTCAATTTATTTTTACCCAAGTTGTCCCAGCTCAATTAATAGTGTTCATGGTCAAATAAGGATAATTTGTACATTTATTTCTTACAAGATATAAAGAAAAAGTGAACTAGATTTGCATTTTATTATCGCGTGCTGCTAAACAGTGAAAATGTGATAAAAACCTCTAAAAAAAAAAAAAACAATTATATTATATTATCCATAAAGTTATTAAACTGAAAATTTGTACATTTATTTCATACAACATACATAAAAAAAGTAGCCTATCATAGATTGACATTTTGTCGTGTGCTGTTAAAGGGTAAAAATGTAGTAAAAATGTTGATTATTATACTTTCCTTAAATCTAGAGAATAAATTAAGGAATTTAATAATAAGAAACCACTATAATTGTGTTCACTGTCTGGCGCGCGTATCACTGCGTGTCCGACGCCGGCGCAACTTTACTATTCGACCCTAGGCTAACCTATGGCAACAGAAATGCAAAATAATAAAAAAATACCTAAAAGGTTCTAACCTAACCTATTTAGATACAGTATATTTACCTGTGTATTAAACATTTAACAGTAGAATGTAAAACAACATCGTTATCTGCAAAAATATTAGGCTAGGGCCGAATAGTAAAGTTACGCCGGCGTCGGACACGCGCGCCAGACAGGGAACACAATTATAGGTGGGGTCTGTATAATACTCATAGGTGGGGTCCGTATAATACACAAGTACCATTATAGAAAACCTAGCTTAAACTAACTTAAAGTCTCCTTTTAATAGCGAATATTATAGTCTACACACTGTCGAACTTAGTTTTAACAGCCCCGGCTAATGGGTCATCTCAGACATAGCATCATTTTTTTTTTTTTACATCCGGTCAAATAGTTTTTTTTAACATTACTATAAACCCCTGTTTTAGCATCAATAAATATTTGAACCACTTGGCTGTAACGTCATAAATGTACAAAATATTTTACTTTTATTTCATTAAACATTTCAATGTTTTGTAAATATATCATACCGTAGTAAATGTCACCTATTAAGATGCAACACCACTGAACAAATAAAAATTGTACCGTCAGCTGTATGTAACTAAACCCATGACCTTGCTGGGAAAGTGTTAGGACGAGACAAAAGCGCGGGATAAATCACTCAATCTTATAGCCTGGCGAGACATTTAGTAGTTGTGATCAGACAGTTGCCCCCACCCCCAAAGCAATGTTGACACTTTAAAATTTTTGCATGTTTTTTGATACAGTAAGTTAATGTTTTGTTACGAAGAATCTACATTTTGCATGTTTTATTTCTACTACCGGTACTGCTAGCCTTGGTCTTAGGCCTATCTTTTTTATTTTGTTTACAAAAGACATTTAGCCTGTTTGTCTTTTTGGTGGCAGTGACGCAAATTACAATTTTATCCAAACCTAACCAAAATGGCTGAACTAACCAACATTTTACTATTAACCATGTTAACTTATTTTATAAACTTACCGTACTGCTCACAGCCCAATTTGCTGGTAGGTTATGTCGTTTTGCCTATTTGGCAGGCATTATCAAACCTAATTAAAAATTTGATTTTATCTTTATCAATCTAGAAATGTTCGCAGACACACGTGTACGTGTACAAACTCTATGTTGCTGTAATGTGTTGTGAATTTGTATTGTAGGCTATATGTGTGTTGTGTACTTATTTCACTTCACCACCAATTGATGTGCATTAGGCTACCAATGCAAGATAACATTTTTGTTTAAATAAGGTTTAATAATTCTGGACAAATACGCAAAAAGATGTAATCTAAAAGAAAAAAGGTCAAACAAAAAGAATATGAGCAGGCAGTAAGTTTATAGGATTAAAATAAGTTAACATAGCCTAGTTAATAATAATTATATAGGCCTAACCAGTCCAGTACAAAGGTGAATAATGAATACATTTTATTCTCATAATTTCTAAAATAATTGTCAGTGACTATTATGGTTTGTGTTTATAGACTAAGTTAATAATAAGCTATATAGCCTAGGCCTATGTAAAAATTATTTTAATTTCAATGGTCATCCTCATCTAGGTCTAGCTGTTAGGAGAATTAGGTAGCCTAGATTGAATCACCAAGAAAACAATAAAACGTAAAATAATTGAGGCTTAGGATAAGAATTTAATATTTTGTATTCTGTATATAGGCCTAGGCCTACAAGTTTTGTTCTGCCTAGGCCTTTTATAGCCTAATACAATAGGTAGGCTACTTAACTAAAAATTTAATAGAAACTGTATAGGCCCTTATAATAGAAATACATTTTGGCATAAATCGATGTATGAAATCCATTTACTTACAACAGAGGTAATAAAACTAATAGGCTAGTGGTATAGGCTACTGAAAATTCCATGATTTTCTTCTTCAGAATCTAGGGTAGTATATGGTTATGTTAATATGGACTAAGATAGAACTTATACCCAAAATTACATGAATCGTGTTTCGTAGGTGTAAATAAATTTAATTTGCCAAATAATGTCAAGGTCTAAGAAGAAAGAAGCATGGAGTTTGTTTTATTTAAAATGCCATGCAATGATTATAATATAAGCCAATATTATAAATAAATGTACTTACTTCATCTCTCTTTCCGTGTCCACCAGAGTCGCTCATTTTAGTAGAATTTCAGTTGTACTAATTGAGTACTATATGAATAATGACTTAGGAAACCGACCAAATCCCACGACGAAGCAAATGCAAACTGACAAATTAATGGCGTCGTTAGATTTAGCCGCTAACCGCTAGCAACCAAGCATAATAAGCAAAGCAACCTTGCACAATAAACTATTATTAATACAACTTCCGGTAAAGTACACTGCTAACTAGCATCTGGGAAATAAGAATTGCGTGATTCATCCGTATTTTAGTACTTATATATAATATCAAAAACATATTTGATGTAAAATGTATATATTATTTTATGTGTTTAATTGTATGTTACTAACTAGTAAGCCCAGTGAAAAAATCACAGGCAGATTAATTAGATACACATCAGAAAAACTTAATTTAAAAAAATACTTTTTAAAAACAACAGTCTTTATTATTAGGCCTAACTAACTTAGCTTACGGGAAGTTTTAACTAAGTAAATGTGTATAATTTTATTAATATAAGGATTACTACTGTATGCCTATTTGTTAAAATATGTCATTTACAAAATATATTATTATATATCAAGAAAGATAAAAGAATTTAATTTATTTTTATTTCATATTGACATATCAAATAGTTTAAATAATTTAAATATTATAAAGTAGTCAAATGTTGAAAAATGTAGATATGTTTTATAAACTGTAAGCCTATTTGTTAAAATTTAATATTTATATACATTATTAATATATAATAATATTAATAATAATTATATTAATAATTATTTTATATCAAAATATAGAATTTAAAAAATCTTTCAATTGATTTTTTTTTATATTAATATATCAAATGATTTAGAAGTTATTAATATTATAATGAAGAAATTAATAATGGAATATGATATACGAAGATGAACGAATGAATCCGAAGTTAAACGAATGGTACCCTTGGTGCCTCTTCTTTAAATTTGTATCTACTCCTATAAAAGCGAGTGTACGTCCGTACGTGAGTAACATATAATGTAACAGCTGATTTCACTTATCATCTGTAATACTTAACAAAACCCAAAGTATAATATTATACTTTGGGGTTATGTTTACAACTTCAATCATTATAATTAATTTCTTGTGAAGTTAAATTATTTTAATATGAGAGTTATAGAACTAATGTATGTTATAATAATACGTTATACGATTTGCTTTGAGGTTATAAACTGTATATAAATTTTATGTATAACCTTTTATCAACAATATATTCGTTTATACAAATTTAAAGAAGAGATATATTATCTATTATCTATTCGTTTAACTTCGGAAACATTCGTACATCTTCGTACAACATATAAACATATTCCATTATCAATTTCTTCACTATAATATTAATAACTTTTAAATAATTTGATCTATCAATATGAAATAAAAAACAATTAAAAGATAATAGTTTAATCTTTCTTTAAATAAATAATAACGTATATAAATTAAAAAAAAAAGCGTAAGCAGCAATGCCGCATTACTATAGCCGAATTTTTACCACGGAATAACTAAGTTTAAAACAAGTAAATTTAATAGTTATTTATTTTATTCATATTTCATGCAAGAGAAACAACAACACATTACACAGGATTATAGTACATTTAATTGTCTTTTGAATGGTAAAACTCACAATATGTACTTGGGCTTATGATTGGGCGAAAATGTGCAATTATCGTACACGAATAGTGAAAAATTCGATTTTTGGGACCTTTATATGAGTTTTGTTCCTTGTTCCGGGAGGTGTACCTAAAACACCTTTACACAGGATTATAGTAAATTTAATTTTCTTTTGAATGGTATAACTCACAATATGTACTCGGGCTTATGAGTGGGCTAAAATGCGCAATTAACGTACAAGAATAGTGAAAAAGTCAATTATCGGGATCTTT
>JAGFPH010005983.1:23869-39848 GCA_018207615.1 Philaenus spumarius
ATGTACCGTCACTCCAACACATTTGTCACGAGTGATTGTATTAAATAATAATAATAATAATAACAATGCTTTATTTATAATTCGAAATGTACAAAAAAAAGTATACATGCCTGCATTAAATGGCACTGGTTTTTTATAACCGTCTGCCAGGTTGGTAACATCTCACATTATTCTTATGTCTACTACATTTTTAAGATAAAGACATACAACAACATAAATAATATAAACAAATGATTGAGGGGGAGAAACAAAGACATGAAAACAAATACAAATATAAATACATAACGTTAATAATTAAATTCGCGGATTAATTCCCATCTATATTGCCAAGCCTGTTGCACGTACTGAGCAAGATACTTCCAATTTTCCCCGTTTAGCTGGTTAAGTAACTCCTCCCAACTCAACTCTAATTTCCCAAAATACCGTTTCCTAATTGTTGATTATTTTTCCAAACTAGGTCTTTAACCCTAGAACCGGCAGACGGTACATAATGTACCGTCACTCCAACACATTTGTCACGAGTGATTGTATTAAATATTTGACCCACTAAAAATCTTTCAATCTCAAAAAGACAACCGCCATTGGAAAGGTAATGTTTCAAACTTTAATTTTTGTATTTACAATTTCTTTCTAAAACGTAAATTTACATACGTAATCATCGTTGCAGTTTATTAGTCAATCGGCACCAGACAATTCATACTAAACATAACGAAATAACTCAACTTTCGTCAATCTCCAAAGCCCGCCCAGCAGGTTTTCTTAGTTAAACCTATGTATGGATGGATTCATCACAATTTCCCCTATCCAAAACTTCCATCCAATCAAAAATCGGCCAAATAGGTGGGAAGTTATGGAGCGGTTTGTATACCCTTGTAATTGGTCAGTTTTCCAACCAATAAACAGCGTTATTTATTTCACGTGATATCTGTGTGACCATAATCGTTTTTTAGAGATATTTTGGTATCTTTGTAAACATAATGCTTCAAGTTAACTTTCCCGGTAAACCAAATATGCTATATTTGAACAGTTCATTGTGTAGGACCGTGGGAAAGTGACTGCTAATACGGTCTCATCTAACGTTTGAATCTAAAGCCTAACGTACTTTTACAACATGGCTAGACATAGGAGTTTGCACGCGCATCTTGTACAGACGAGAGTTTTCTATATTTTTTCGAACTTTTGTTATTCAAATAATTTTAAGTCAAACACTTTTACGAAAAGATAATTTACAAGTAATACAATTCAGTTCTTTGATTTATTCTCTACACTTTGTTATAATATTTCATTTTTGGGCAAAGCATAATTAGTAAATTACGTTTCAAACTTGGCATACTTTCGATAGCAGTCTTGTAGTAGAAACATAAAAACTCATGTTTTAAAAATAAGAAATTTGAAAATGTTAAATGTTTTTGTACAGTTCTATTTAGAACTAAATTACAAAACTTTTTTACATTTATGGAAAAAATTACAAAAAATGTTTACTACTTTTTATGTAGACTTAAAGTTGAACTTTTATTTTTCGTAACTGAACATTTTTTGTTTTATGAGCTAATAACTTTGTAAATTTTACTTCTATCATTTTTTTACTGGCATATATAAATTTGTTGAACCTTTTTCTACAAAAAAGCTATGGAACACTTTTGGATTGGGGTTCATTTACTATTTTTGGCAAATTTTTGAATAAATGCTTGCACACGCCAAAAAATCCATTTTCGTTAAAGCTGCCGGTTCTAGAGTTAAATTGTTGAGTAATGTGCAAAATTTCAACTCAATCGGTTAAGCCGTCTCTAGAGTTATACATTATGCAGCAACAAAGTAACATGGATAGCTGGTAATTGAAACGTTTCTGGAGATATGTTTAAAGTTTTTTCTTTATTTTACCCATATGACCACCCCCTGAATTATCTTCGCATTACGGAACAGCCTGTATGTAAAAGAGAAAGTCCTTTTAACTTACAAACCACTTATCCGATTTCATGGGCGCCCATATATTTTCTAGGGGGGGTACTAGACTGGGGTATGGGGCTTAACACGTTCACTGCTAAGGACGCACATGTGAGCTTGATACTGAACACTATGAGAAGCAGCCGACGCATAGTTCATTGTGTGCTTTGCACGCCAACCCCCGTATTGGGAGAATTTTTAATACACAGAGTATTGCGTGCGTCGCATGCCAATTTTAAGCCTATGTGCTATGCACATGTGCGCTCGCTTTAAAATATAAGTGATTATTACGTAGAAATGTTCAAAAATAAAAAATAACGTAATTTCTACTCATTTAGACCATAAGTATAAAAGATCAGCTCCTAGCATAGGAAATAAAAGTTGTGTAGCAGTGAACGTGTTAAGGAGTACCCTCCCCTCCTTCGGCAAAGTCCAGGGATATTTTTGACCTACCCAAGAATTTGGGGATATTTTTGACGTAAACTTTTAAAATTTGGGAAGCCAATTTGGCTGTTCAGGTGAAATATTAACCCACACAGCATTGAGTTTGTACCTTTACACTGTCAATGAATATACAAAGACCTATAACACTCCTAAAGGCCGCACCAAATAGTGATCCAGCAGCTCATGCTTGAACTCTTGTAAAAAATAAAATAAGTATACCGTATGTAAAATCAAATGGCACATAACATTGAAAACATATTTTAGTGCTAATCTCTTTAAAGAAAAATACCTGACTATAATTAATAATATACATATTTTCCTTTCCCCGGGAGGTAAAGGTTAAGGGGGCGTGTCCCCCTTTGCCCATAGGTATGGGCGTCCATGTCCGATTTTCCTATATGTTTGTACAACATGTGAGTTTCATGGTAAGTTGATAAAAATTGGTTCAATACATTCTAAGGTGGAAAAGATATGTACGTGAGTCATCAAAAACGCAGAATTCCTGACATTTTATTTACAGTTTTTACTGATAACCAAATTTTCTACAATGACAAAGCTGTTACACGTATTGAATACTAATTGGATCTCAAAGTTTAATGAAATCGTGTTAATACCTCTCTTGTGTTATAATCCAAAGCAAAGCTTGGGCACTTTGCTATTCTCATGTAAATTAGGAATGAGATGAAGTCTCAATAATAAGGATTATGGAATAGGAAAACAAAAAATGTTCTTTACTTCAATTATCGTAATAATTTGTTTAATATACAAAACAATATATACAATATATATTGCCGTTATATAAAATATTGTCTATTTACCTCTTTTCATTTGTACATTTTGTAGTCTATACAAAAAACAATTTACAATTTTAAAATTATTACAAATTTACACAAAACATTTAATCTCTTATTTACTAAAAAATACTTTGATTTTAAGCTACGCTTCGTCATTTAATATTCAGTCGGGTTTTCTCTTAACTTATTTACAGTAAAGCTTTTATAACGTTTATTTACGTAAAGAAACGAATCGCTGATAAATTTTTTCGCAAGGTTAAAATTCTATCTTTTTCAATTTTTTAAACCGAATCAGAACTGAAATTATGGTTTTCTTTCTTAAATTTGACATTAAATGTGTAACCTGCAAGGTATTTTCAAAAATCCCAATTTAACTCTTTACGACCGGGTTCTTTTGCACTTTATGCATAGCCAAATAAGCGAAAATAAATATCTTCGATTCGTTTCATTATATTTTGTTTATATCCAATTTTATAGTTTAAAACAATATAAATAAAAACAATTGCGAAATTATTTCACTAGAAGAATTTGTTATTTATGTGCATTTTCATCGATTTATCAACATCTTTAACAGTACTATTTAATAATTTGTTTTCGATTGACTGTTAAAGATATCGTATACAACATTTTGCACGAAACAGTTTTGATTAACATAGCTTGTAATGTACAAACCTACAGTCAATTATTGCGATATTAAGGTGCGACGAGACCAACGGTACTAGAAACAGTAATGCCATTGTAATCGACGGGGAACAATAGGGCACCATAAGCTACCAAATCATTTATCCATCTGTTGTCTTACTTTCCGTGGTGGGCGAGAAACAATAGCAATGCTTCTTTAAAAATATTATACTTCTGTATGATGCTAACTGCATTTAGGCTACATTACTGTTCCGAACACACATTCTACCAACAAAACAGTTTTAAAATAAACTCGGTGATAAATAATGAACAGTAATCCCTCGACATTCGTGAGTTTGGTATTCGAGGTCGCTAAAAAAAAAAAATAAAATAGCAATAAAGTACATGCAAAACTCGTAAATTATTATAGTGTATGTACTGTAATTATTATTGTACGAATTTAATAACATTGTATAAATACCACGTCGGCGAAACACTCGTTTATACCACGATTTCCCTACAACACACCTCTGCGTGAATACAAGTGGACTTGTGCAAATGAAGGTCAATGGCATACTGTACTGTACAGTGATTTAGTTAGTGATATCAAGTTAGCAAGTCAAATTAATTTAAAAGAAGTGACTGAAATTTTTCGATTAGCGAAAGAATTAGCTACAAAAGTGTTCGAAGTCGATCATTCTCTCGAACCGAACGGTCAATGAAATTCAGTCGAGAACTTGACATGGCACTTAGTAAGTGAACTGTACGGTGATTTAGTTAATGACATCAATTTAGTGTACCCGCAAGTCAAATTAATTTAAAAGAAGTGACTGAAATGAATCGATTAGTGAAAGAGTTAGCTACGAAAGTGTTCGAAGTCGATCATTCTCTCGAACCGAACGGTCCTTGAAATTCAGTCGAGAACTTGTCATGGCATTAGCACTGTACAATGAAGTGCGATAAGAACTAGAACTAAATAAAAAACAATGAAAGATTACAAGTTGTTTAGTTTTAGTAATTGTAGAGTTATAGATTTCACAGTGATAAATATTTCCAGGGTGGGCTGTACAGTTCTTAGATTTTAGGTTAAGTATTCAGTGTTATGAAACTGAAATTATAATTCTGGGGGTTAAACAGGATACTTTCTACAAAAATAAAGCACATAAAATTTACGTAAACATGAAATTTACTATCTTATGTAGGCCTACCAGTATTAGTACGTTTTAAAAATTTCTATATGCTACGAACATAACCTCCCTTTTTCCATAAAGATTTGGTTTTCGCTATTCACGGTTTTGTTATTCGCATCAATTTTTCGGAACCTATCCCGCGAATAGCGAGGGGTTGTTGTACATCATTTTTTCATCAGAGCTTCATATAAAGAGTAGAAATTTGTCATAATTATAGTTAACAGAGTTAATTGTTGAGGATCAAACGAGTTGTACTTTGTATAATCACCTTTCAGATTAATATTCAAACTTGAAACAAACAATTAATGTATGAAATGATACAGCGTCACACTATAGGTCAAGTAAATTAATTATTAACTATACTTTGTTGCTAGGGATGTTGAGCCTGTCCAACATGGTTTTAGTTTGATACTTTTAATAGTTACTGTATCATTTGATAGGAAATAAACAGGCTACAAATATTTACTTGGACTTTTTTTTACTAAATTACTGTTTTTGAGTTATAAAAACAAATCTGCCGCAGTCAGTAGAGTGTGAAGTTTCATTATATTCAAAGGAGAAAGTGTAGTTCTGTTTCTTTCCATTCAAATTGACGGTCACGCTAATCTGCACTAGTACCCAAAATTAATCAGCAATTTAACGAAATGTATAAAGAAAAAATATAAATCATGGAATTGTAACAAAATGGGCTAAAGCATTTAAAGATGGCCAGCCTAATATTCATGATGAGGAACGTAATAATGCGTCTGTCATTATTGAAGACTTGGTGCAGAAAGTTGACGTAAAAGTCAGGGAAGGTCATGACTTTTGGGGACTGTTTAGACACCCTGTTAAGTCAAAACGGTTTTTGAAAAAACATGTCTGGGGAACTGTGCAGGCCTTACAATTTGATAGCTGTAACAAGTAAATGAATATGGGCTTGTCTAGTGACACAATAGTTCTTTAACTTATGTTACGGGGTGTGACACTGCTGGATTAAGGGTCGGCTCTAGTAAAACAGAAAGCAACCTGCGACTCCAGCGTAGCGGCGGTAGTTTACGCGGACATTGCTCATCCTATTTCCATTTAAAACCCGCAATTGTTCAAATAGCATTTTTTGAAAAATACCAAACTCTTGGGGACAAAATTCTTCATGCAAATGGCTTGGTAGTTTTTCGCTATAATTAATAGTGACAACATAAAAAAATATTAAAAATCAATGTTTTAAATTGTTAATAAATATTAAACAAAATGTTTTTCTTAGTTTTGGAAAAGCCATTTGCATGCATATTGACCATAGCTTTAAAATGACATATCGTTCATAATTATCCGATCAAAAATAAAGGAAAAATTTGGATTTTAATTTAATATTGGTCTTATGGAGTGTCAGCCAACATGGCCGACAGCTAGAGCCGACTCTTAATTAAGAGTTTGACCACTGCACGACATTGTCATTGAAATTTGTTTGCGTAAATAAACACATTATTTGTGATAATCCATGTTCAAGCAGAAAAAGGTTTAAAGTATCACATTAAAAAAATATATATTTCACAAGCTAAAAAACTTTCTCCCTACTCACCGAAATGTATTTGGATTAGGTGGATGTTCATATTAGCTACACTGCACTGTAATGATATTTTGTTATCGTTATAATTGGTGCAATCCTAGTACAATTAAATTTCATATATTGTTAAGTCTATCTCATATTTAGCAACGAGTCGCCTACTTATTAATATTACAAGCATATGTCAGTTTGGAGCACTTTGTTTAAACAACTTCATTTTTTATAACAAATTGAACGTATTATATTTAATAACATATTTTTCCAAATTTGGAGTACACAAAACGTTTTTTTACAAACTGCGTACGAAGTCTACACAGCAAAACACTTGTCACGAGATCCGATCGGTTTTCTACTAACTAAATAAAATATAAATCTCAATGTACATAATATTTCAAATATTTGCGGTTCGGCCGACAAATATTTGAATCATAATTGCACGTCCGCTTTCAAATTTATTTGAAAATAATTGACCGCGATCGGCTAGCTCTAGCCGATTAATTGAACATTAAATGAGAAGTTATACTTAAAACGCATAGATTTCTGTTAAACAGATATGGTAGAGCTCTTAGACTAGCTTTTGTTGCGTGCTGCCGTGGCGACGCCATCGCCTTGTTAAAACACAAAGCTACTGCGACGACCTTGAACTGCAGCTGTAGAGTAATCCACATCTAGCTCGTACAAATTCTGTAAAAAAAACCATTTACATTATACATATATTTAGTAAAAAAACGTACAGTTAAAAGAGTTATTCTGGGAGCTAGTTCACACACACATTATGGATTTTATCCGTATGCTTAGCATCAATACAACATTTATTCAGCAGTTTATACAGTTCGTGAACATAAAATCATGTATACAGCATCTACGTGTATGTCACCCAGTACCAATACAATTATGATATTTGGATATTACATGTTTTTTTAGGCAAAGACTGTACTAACGATGTGATTTGCACGAGTCTAGCCGCTCATCACTGATGAAAGTGTGGCTTTTAACTTCTATCAGAACAGTTGATACGATATTACAGTTGAACTTGGTTTTAACGGCCTCGGCTAATGCATCAACTCGGACATAGTGTAATTTTTTTTAGGCTCTGCCAAATCGCTATCTTTTACGTTATTATAAACCCCTGTTTTAGCACCAATAAATATTTCAACCACTCGGTTGTAACGTCATAAATCCACAAAATATCAACGTCAAACTTTCAATTCAGTTTTCTCAGAACTCGAAAAATGTTAGAATCCCCCTTTTCCTTTGATGTCGGGCCGCCTAGTTTTTCCCTGCTCAGAATCAAACAGGGAAATAAACAAACTACTTGTTTTTTTCCCTGTAAAATGTAATCTCCGGCGAGTCCTAATCAAAGTTGGCAGAGAGTTCCACTGTAGCAACACTGCTAACTCTCCCACCCCTCCTAAGGAACAATTGACACGCTATGCGGTGTCAGTTGTGCGCTGTGTGTAACTAAACCAATGACCTTGCTGGGAAAGTGTTCGGACAATACAAAAGCGCTGGATAAACTACACAATCGAATAGCCTGGCGAGACATTTACGCAGTTGTGATCAGACAGTTTCCCCTCCCACAGTTATACTGATTCCCCTCGAATCAGAATATGCCCCCACGTGGATTAGAATCGGGTACTTTTATGATATTTTACGTTTTGATCGATTTCGGGGGAACCAATAGAGCTACAAAGTCGTGTAAAACAAAAACAGAATGTGCAGAATAATATCCTACATAAATTTTTTTTAGAGATAACCATAAAAAAGTTTCATTTTGGTACAAAAAATCTCAAAAAAACATTTACTTTTGGTCGAAAAACGTGCTTCCGGTTGGTGGATTTTTTGTCTAACGAACTCGTCCAAACGACTTAAAATCAACTAAAATGTGTACAAAATTTGGACCAAATCGGACTTAAAATGAGGCCGTTAGAGTGCGAATACATATATATATAAAGTTTAATGACGCCCCAAAATGTGTTCTGGTGACCATGATCGGTGCTCATTTACTACTCCCGACAATAGGTTTCACCATAAGCAATAGGCAGAGTGACTGCAATAGCTCATCTTTCCCCTGAGGAAATTTAATAATAGCTCTGATAGAAATCAGGGAATATCAAAATTGATAAACAGAAATTATTAAGAAAATACCTTTTTTTAAAACCTCTTTATAACCTTGTGATTGCTTCAGATTCTGTGCTGGGGGTGGGGGGGGGGGAAGCCAATAGTTAAAAGTCATGCTAGAAATTTGACACAAAGGATGCGATATTAGTTCGCATGATATATCTTGTTTATATCTAGTAAATTGTCTGATGTCCGATTATCATCCAAGTTCTGGCAGTGCCAGAAAAAAAAAGCTTCTACTGTATACAAAATTTATATCAGAACATGAATGAGTTTCTGGAAATTTGTTTTACAAATCACAAATAAATGCTTTCAAATAATATTCTCAAAATATGTTTTCTCTTTTAGCGTAAAACAGTAGGCCTAGTACTAGTAAAATATTATTGTTAGTGTCATGATACTGTTTCCACTATGACTGAAAAGTAACATACATACCCACCACTAGTCTCAAGCCCTGATAATCCCGATTCTTTAGGCATACACCCCGTTACAGTCTTGGGATAATACAGCACCTTAAAATAACTTTACCTGTTTCTCAAATAAGCGCCGTAGATGTGCTGGGCGGATTCGCCGATAGTATGGGAAAGTTACCGTCCACCCAGAATATCAGATTGTGTTCAGCCATTTGCGACGACTGGAAGTGGTCCTTGAGTAACATCTGCGAGAAGTTGCAATGCATCTGGTAGGCCTCGTTCTCTCTGACTGGATCCTGACACATTCTGTACAGATCTGCAAAACAAATGTTCAGCCTACGATGAATTGATTGTTAGAGACAAATAGAATATTTGAAAAAGTAAAAATAGTCGAAACAAATTTGAAATTATTAGAAGTAAATGGCGATAAGCGACCCCTAGACGAACAATATTGCTCAATAATACTGTGCAATACTAGAGGGGTTCGCTTCGCTTAACAACCCCTGCGACAATTCACTCCCCATCTTTGCAAATGCAAACAGATTATTGTAACTAAGATCCTGATGCATGCACAATTTTGCATGAATGACAGGAATTGTTTTTTTAATAGAGATTATTGAAGTTTCCTTAGTAAGCTCAATCCGAAATTAATATTATTGTCCAATAAGGCCTGTTTCGCACGTATGAGGTTCCATTCGATTCGTTTTCGGTAGCTGCCGAAAAATCCCTCGAACCGAATAGTTTTTATCAGGTTTCTGTAAGGTACGAACACATGTCAGGGAACGGAACACAATCAATGCTTTTACATACGGGCGGTTCAGTTTCTGTTTTAACCTGATAGTTCTTCTTTTTTTTTGAGTTTGCTGATAAATATGAGCCGTTTACCTGACGTTGATGTGGATCGGCTGATTTCTTCAGTTTAATCTAAACCAGTGCTGTGGGACAAAAGTGGAGGAAAGTATAAGGATAAATTTAAGACGCAGGAAGCATGGAAGACGTTTGTATTGAAATTATCCAGGATTATGATGAATTTGACCGTCACTAAAAAAATTTAAATCGGTAAGTATTTCAACAACTTGCCTTCTCTCCATGATCAACCTAATATGATCCGTGTATGTGTGAAATGTCCCATTCGGTTCGAACTGAATGGAACCGCATGTATGTGAAATAAGCCTAACTCTGCGCAGTTAGCTTTGAAAGCCGAATAAAGAAGCTTTTACACAGATTCTTTATACACTATTTCATCTAAACCCTTACAAGCAATACAAAGCTAATTCCTTACACCCTTCCTGAAAAAAAACCCCTTTGTTATACAGACAAAATTAACAAAATTTTTGTTTTGTTTAGGCAATCTGTCATCGTCTTAGACTCAGATAATACCAATGATTCTTTTTTTTAAAGTGAAAGCTCTTTGTTCATAGATAAGCCATAAATACTTTTTTCAAGTAATACTTATTTTTTGTTAAAAAGAACATCACAAATTCGTTATTTTGCATAGTTTAGGCTAATTAGCGACAAGACTCGCTAATTAGTAAGACCTCGATAATCTCGATAGTCCGGCAAAACCGATAGTTAGGCATCCATCATCTTGAAAATTGGCATTTATTAAAAATGGCAGTTTATGTAATTATAGAGTGATTTAGGCCCGGTCTGCACTGTCTGTTGGCTCCGCATCCGTCAAAAACAGTGTGTAAAAATCTACTGCTCAATAAACTTGTCCAAAACTTACATTTCTCCTAAAAATCGAACCGATTGAAAACAATGTGCTCTCGTCGTTTTTTTTAAAAACGTTCCCGGTTAAAGGGACCGTTTAACACTTTCGTTGCTGACAGTATTTTGTTGAACGTATTCCATTCAATGAGGATTATTTGAACAAATTGAAGTATTTGGAAAAAGGTACATTGATTTTTTTGTAAATAGTTGTTCGATTTAAAACCGCTTTGCACGGTTTGGAAGTGAAAGCAGTTTGAAGATTTTGTGACAGGCTGGAGTAAAAATAGCAAACCCAAACCACGTACTGAGTAACGGAAGCCAACAACAAAGGGGAATGGAGCCATCCCTACCTTTCAGTTCAGTTTTTATTTGATGTATTGTAATGTTTTTGTTTGTGTGTTGTAACAACTCTTAAACAACCCAATAATAATAATATATATATAGTACATGTGCGTTTATTTATAGTTTATTCCCTGTTTAAACCATTTTAAAGGAAGACCTCAATAGTCCAGCGTATTCAATGATCTGGCATCACTGGATCCCCGAGCGTGCAGGATTATCGAGGTCTTACTGTACATGGTTTTTAAATGAATAGACACACATATTTTATAACTAATTTTAAATTACAGTCCTAAATAAAAGGTGTAGGATTAATCATAACCTCAAAGCTAAGGTACATAAATTTATAAATAAAATTATTAAATCTATGATAACTTTATGAAAATAAAAGTGCATACTATTTTCAAAATGTTCGATTCTGGTCTAGACCTAATCATAAAAACAATTAGTAACCTTTTATTTCTTGAAAATATTAACATGAAAACCAGAGGTGTGCAAGATTGACTTTTTGAATTCGAGTCGAGAATGGGATGTTGTGTATTACAAATTATCGAGATCGAGAAAAATACGAGAATTGAGGTTTAGGAACAAGCAAGAAACGAGAATTTATTAAATACAATTTATCAAGATTGAGAAAAGACAAGAATTTTAAGGACAAGAATGAAACAAAATTTCAATCTAGATTTGAGAGCGAGAGATATCAAATATGTTTTTACATCATTGAAAGAAATATAATGTATATCGCGAGTAATTTGATTAATAAGTTAACCTTCTTTCAATTTGCTATTGTTACCAAGTTTATGAAAGATATTACAAATATAATGTACCTCATTCATGTCTACTTTCACAGTTGACTATTGATTAATATTTATTTTTATTTAACCCTCAAAGTGGCAGACTGCAGTTTTGACTGCAGTCTCTCAGGGGCAACGCAACCCGCTCGAACAATTGCGAGAATTTGCACAATCGATCATTATATCCACTTAAAATGATTTAATCGTAATAAAACCGGTACCGTTGGAAAGGTAATGAATTAAACTATAATTTTTGTATTTACAACTTTTTTGTAGAACACATATTTACATACGTAATCACTGTTTCAAAATTGTAGTACCTAAATCACCTATGAATCACGCGTCAATGAACGCCGTATACTGTCAAGACTTTGTCTCATTTTCAACGGTCTGTAATTCCTCACAGAAGTTATTTATGAAGAAGATCATTACAGCATTGAATTTAGCAGACGATTCTGTTTCAAACTGTGTCTTCAAATCACATGTTACTCTGAAAACAGCTGTTCTATAGGATATACGGTAAAAGCTTGTAATTGGTCATATATATTTGGCCAATACGCAAGCCTGTTTAGAATCGATTCTTACAGTCTTATTCGATATATCCCTAAAATGTACAATATATGGTTATAAACAGAAATCTTCACAGATTTTATCTATGTAAAATTCTATACATTTAGATCTCATAGGTTGGTATAACAAAGCTTTACAAGGGAACACAATTCATCGAACGCCACCCGTCTAGTTGACTTCATTTGTTGACATTTGTTTTGTGTTATTTTATGGTTATTACAGTTTATAAAATAGTGTTATATTGTGTTTTAGTTATAAATAAATAAGTGTAGATTGTGCATGAGTGAAATTAGGCTTATAACGGTGTTGTAATAAAACGGTAAGTTTATAAATAACATAGGCTATAGAAATAAAAGTTTTAGGTTATTGCCGATTTGAGGTTTTTGAATTTTCATTACAAAATGTAAAGTTATTTGAAACTGGGTAGAATGCTATTCGATTCTACATTTCATTCTCGAATTTTTGGTATAAAAAAAACATTGTTTGGTAAAAAATATCTTGGCATAGGCTAGTCACTTGAAATTAGTCAAGATTTGCAGGTTATGTAGTAAAAACGTTCAAAATGTTATTTTGAACTAAAATTTGTGAAATTGAAATATATTTTTACATATTTCTATTTAGAACTAAATTATAAAACTTTTGTGTATTTTGAAAAAAATTACAAAAATGTTTTACTATTTTTTATGTAGGCATAAAGTTCTTTTTTTTCCTTCCGTTTCTGAACATTTTTCGCTTTCTAAGCTAACAACTTTTACAATTTCAAAAGAAACTAATTTTTAGTGGCATATTTGAATTCTTTGAAGTTTCTTCTACAAAAAAGCTATGGAACACTTTTGGATTGGGGTTCATTTACTATTTTTGGCGAATTTTTAAAAATATGCTTGCAAAGCGCTATAAACGGGCTTTTCAATTTGAGCTTTAACCATGCCAGTTCTAGGGTTAAGTAATTAACTGCTATTATTTATTTTAATAAAACCTTGGGTTATGTTGAGCATAGCATAAAACTCAATCTCTACTATGCTAAGTTATTTCTCATTAGTGTCAAATAATTTAAATAAGATGTTGCGATAACCTAATCACTTCCCTTTTGAGTTGTTTGGAGAACTTCTGTTTATCTTCTTTTTATTCTAATGTAACATTTTAAGTTTTATAACAAGACTAAAAATAAAACTCGAGATTTTAAAAACGTATCGAGAAATTTGAGAAAAAAGTACAATCGAGAAATTAATTTTACTCTTGACATCGAGATCAAGTTATTTCTTGTTACTGCTCGAGAGTATTGAGATCTTGCACATCCCTACGTGATTTTATTAAAGACCAAAATGGTGGTTGTTTGTACATTAACCAAACAGCTGTTTCCCCACAGTTAAATATTAGCAAACAGGCAATAATTAAAGGTTTTTATAGTAATTATTTTCTTATATTGTTTAGTGCCAATTTATTTTGTAGTGTTTTCTTTGTGTGTTTATTCTTATAAATAAATAGTGCCAATTAATTACTTCACTAAAAATAAATATAATTTTATACAAATTATCATGTTGCAAATGTGGTTTAACCCTAGAACTAGCATGGTTAAAGCTAAAATTGGCCAGCCCGTTTTTAGCGTTTTGCAAGCATATTTTTAAAAATTCGCCAAAAATAGTAAATGAACCCCAATCCAAAAGTGTTCAATAGCTTTTTTGTAGAAGAAACTTCAAAGAATTCAAATATGCCACTAAAAATTAGTTTATTTTGAAATAGAAAAAGTTATTAGCTCCAGAAACAAAACATGTTCAGTAACGAAAGGAAAAGGTTCAACTTTAGGCCTACATAACAAGTAGTAAACATTTTTTGCATTTTTTTCGTAAGCATAAAAAAGTTTCGTAATTTAGTTCTAAATAAAACTGTATAAAAACATTTATCAATTTCAAATTTTTTATTTTGAAAAGAACAGTTTTTATGTTCCAAGTACACGACTGGTAACAAACCTAGGCCTAGATTGTAACGTCATTTACTAATATATAAGCTTTGCCCAAAAATGAAATATTATTATAACAAAGTGTAGATGATAAATCAAAGAAAATAACGGTATACTTGTCTTTCCTCAGTTCACAAAAGTGTTTGAGTTATATTTATTTGAATAACAAAATGACATCAATCTAATGACATTTTGCCGTCGATAAAGGTCGGACAAGAAGGGTGCGTTGAATAACGTGGGAACACCAAACCGCTCTAATTATGTACTTTTCACTGCTGTCTAGACAAATAAAAAACTGGTTATTTCTAGTTTACACAAACTGTTCTCTACAAAATGGTGTAAAGAAATCTGTCAAAACATAAGGCAGTGCCTTCCCAATATCGATTGACAAATGGGCTGTTTCATTGGTTGAGAAACGTCCAATCGCAAGGGTTTACAGTAATTCTTGAAAAATATAGTAACTTTACAGTGACATCTGATTGGAAGACACCAACAGAAAGATAAAATCTTGACGAATCCAATGGTATTGTTATAATTGCCAAAGAAATATTAGTGTAGACGGTCTTAAACGTTGAAGAAGTGGGAAATAACAGTACAATTGTATGCAAATTCGCGCAACGGAAAGAGCTGTAGACCGATGTGCATATTTTAAAACGATGATTACGTATGTAAATATACGTTTTACAAAAAGTTGTAAATACAAAAATTAAAGTTTAATTCATTCCCTTTCCAATGGTGCCAGTTTTATTGCGATTGGATGATTCAAAGTGGGTTAAATTATCTATTATGCAAATTTTTGCAAATGTTCAAATTTGTTGCGTTCTGCGCCTGAGAGAGGGTTATGCATGACCTTCTGACACTTCCAGGGTTAAAGGTTTATTAATTAACAGTAAACTGTTTACCTTTTCCCCCAGATTCCATAGTAACTTGTAGTAATTCATTTGTCTTACTCGCCGGTTTCCGTAGTAACTTGCAGTAATTTATTTGTCTTACTCCCCGGTTTCCATAGTAACTCGTAGTAATTTATTTGTCTTACTCCCCGGTTTCCGTAGTAACTTGCAGTAATTTATTTGCCTTACTACCCCGGTTTCCGTAGTATCTTGCAGTAATTTATTTGTCTTACTCCCCGGTTTCCGTAGTAACTCGTAGTAATTTATTTGCCTTACTACCCCGGTTTCCGTAGTAACTCGTAGTAATTTATTTGTCTTACTCCCCGGTTTCCATAGTAACTCATAGTAATTTATTTGTCTTACTCCCCGGTTTCCGTAGTAACTCGTAGTAATTTATCTGTCTTACTCCCCGGTTTCCGTAGTAACTCGTAGTAATTTATTTGTCTTACTCCCTGGTTTCCGTAGTAACTTATTTGTCTTACTCCCCGGTAATTTATTTGTCTTACTCCCCGGTTTCCGTAGTAACTTGTAGTAATTTATTTGCCTTACTCCACAGTTTCCGTAGTAACTTGTAGTAATTTATTTGTCTTACTCCCCGATTTCCGTAGTAACTCGTAGTAATTTATTTGTCTTACTCCCCGGTTTC